>JAJEKV010000040.1:5437210-5675052 GCA_021234155.1 Isoetes taiwanensis
TCTTGGTTGACAACATTTAAGAATATTTCCACTTTCAGACTTTTTGCATCGGATCTTGGAAGACCAGATGCTTCAAACAATTCAGGTAACACCTATGCTGACTTATTTTTCTACACACAACTATCTATGTGACTTATTTTTCATGCACATAACTATCTTTGCCTTATTTTTCTACACACTTGGTAATTAAGATTAAATTGGTTGAATCTTGATTCTGCTTGAATGAAGGTTGTGAGAACATGTCCCGCCAACATTCATTGGAAGTTATGCTAAAAAAAAAGTCACGAGATAAGAAGGATTCAAAGGCGTAAAAAAAAGAAAAAGAAGTCGGTGCGGATGATGCGACTCGAAAAAGGTTTACTTACCTCAAGGAAAAAAAGAAACCGGCCCAAAGAAGTAGGGAAAGTATTGAATCAAATTTTTGAAAAAGCTAAACCTGGCGGCGACGAAAAAGAAATCCTAAGTGGTGTTTGCCAAGTGGGTGCGAACTTGGTGTTCCATGCACAAAAGAAGTGAAAACAATGGAAATGATTGTTAAAAATCGAGGGATTCTTTTGAAGCACATAAGTACTTTCGAAAACCAATCGATACTTGGAGAGCCGAAGTCTTTAATGTCTTTTTCGCGATTAGTCTTGATACTAACAAATGTGCTTTTGCCAAACAAATGAATCTAAACAGAAAAATTGTTCAGATTCGCGAGTTAATAGAAGGTTAGTCTGGCGAACATGGTGATGGCCCATGGTCCATGTTCAAGAAAAGCACAAGAATTGACAAACTTTCTTATGATGAAAGAAAATTCATAGTTGACTTCGAGGAACAACACTAGAGTGTCTCCTTCCAAGAAACATGTTTTAAAGATCGACATCTAAAGGGAAGAAAATTATGCATCCACTACACTTCTTAGAAGAGACTAAGGTTAGAATATTTATTGGTTGTATTTTATTTATTGGTTGTATTTTATTCTTTATTGCTGGACTGTCTTCAAAATGTGTAATGCTAATTGTTGGTTGCATGTCTTGCAGGTCACTTTCTACCAACGTTTCAGAAGTGAATATCCAAAGTTTGAGGTCTCTTTTTCACTATTCCATGCATTGAAACCTCCCTATGTTAGGAAGGTTAAGGATAGAGAGACGTGCTGCTGTGTGTATCATATGAAAGCAGACTTTGTAAGAGTTGCAATTAACAAAGTCGATTATGATGAAAAAAAATACATGGTGTTGGTTGCAAGTGCACTTGTGAGGTCTGTGGGCCTGGACCAACATGCATGTCAAGAAAGTGCACCTATGCTTCAACTAGTGAGCTTTGGAGGTCACTAGTATGTGCACGAGATGAATCTGATGAATGGCATGCACATGATTGTTTGACTTTAAAATGCAAAAAGTGTGGGCCAAGCAAGTTACCAATATGTCCAAAGGAAAAGACATCTCTGAAAAGGGTATCAAGTTGATTTGGAAGACATATGACAAGGTGAGGATTGTCTATTTAGGTTGTCTAGTGCTGGTTGTAATTTGCTGTTGTTTACTGTTGTAGGTCTATGAGCATGTGGAAGAGCCTGATAATAAGGGAGGTTATAAGGTTTCTAAAAAACTAGTAACCAAATTGGTTTACAAATCAACAAGTGTTGCTGAGATATTTGAGAATGCAAAGACAGTCTTGAATCAGTTCATTCCACACAACTATGAGGGGAGGTGGCAGGCCAAACAATTTAGGGATTGTTTGGCAACGCTTTCCAAAGGATTCAATTGTTTCATGGAATTGACTTTGCCGAAATTATACCTTCAAGATCCAACAAGAAATCCAAAGTCTTCATTGGAATGATCAGTGCACAATTTTGGTACACATTACATACAGACATGCAGCAAAATTAGATGATCCTCATTTAGATGAGAATGAAAGAAGAATTATCAAAGAGACACATTTCTACATCTCGGATGATAGGGAACATGACACCTTATTTGTGCAACACCGCTTGCTCAAACATGCAAATTTTTTTAGCGCATTTAGGTATCAAATATAAGCAAAGATATTATGTGGTCGATGGATGCTCTCATCGGTTTAAAGGTGCAAGGCCATTTTATTTCCTTGGTAGGTACTACCAAAACTCCCAAACATTCCAATAAATTGAATTATTTTGCTTCATACCATGGAAAAGGTATTCTCGAAATGTTTTGTTCTTTTATTGTTGTATTCCTATGCATGGTCACTCATTTTTCTTGAGACAGGTGAACATGATGGTGCTGGAGCTGTCATTAAGAGGGCACTAACTCATGAAATGTTAGAGGAATTCAACACCATTGAGAAATGCACATGATGTAGTTGTTTTTGTAATGCGAGACATTTCAAAGAACATTCCACAATTGAAGGGAAGGATGATTTAGGTATTTTCTCAAAACCCTTTTATATCATTTCATATTTTGTTTGAATGTTCTATGTTTGTGAAACTACAGGTTTTTTTGGAAATAGGAATTGATGAAGTTGGATGTGAGTGAGAGTTATGATTGTGCAACTCTAGTTGGATCAAGTCATTTCCATGCTATAAGGCCTATTCAAAGTGCAGACCCTACTCAAGTTGCACACATGAATTATTCTTGTTTCTGCCACAATTGCTGGCTTGGTAAGTATGGCAAGTGTCCTAACAGGGAGAGAATAGGCACATGGATTTTTTCCGAGCTAAGACCAAAATAATATAAAGATGAAGCCGCCGATGGTCCTGTTTATGAGGGAGATCCCGAATGGAAGTCGATATAATTGCAATTGGAGATAACTTTGCAAAATAATGCCGAGCCTAACAACAAAGAAAAGGTAGATTTTTATATTCAAATGCAATGCAATAGTTAAACATGTCATTGAGAAAGCATACAAGGATCCTTGGGGCGTAAGTTTGGTAGGAATGAAGTTGTTGTAACAGAAAGTACTACAAGTTCAAGGTTGCGTATAATGAAGTTCTTTGGAGCATGATCCTCAATGTAGTGTTTACAACATTTAGTTACCAAGTAGATGAACTTTGTCATGCATCACATGGGAAATAACCAAGATGAGCTTGATGAAGATGTGCATGATCACATCATGGATGAATTTTGCCACAAAACACTACCATCTTGGCACAAGATGCAGTTGACTCAAAATCACAAACTGAAAGCAGTGCAAAGGTTGCAAAGAAAAGAAGAAGAAAGAATGGAGACAATGAAATATAAACCATTCCAACCATTACAGAAATTACAACCATTGAATTCTAAACATTGACATTGACATTGTAAAATGTAACCATTGAATTTACAGAAATTACAACCATTGAATTCTAAACATTGACATTGACATTGACATTGACATTGTAAAAATGTAACCATTATCCAATTGCAAGTAAACACAATCCAATTGCAAGTTAAAACAGTAGATCATATATTGCAAGTTATCCAATTGCAAGTGAACTCACACAATCCAATTGCAAGTAAACACAATCCAATTGCAAGTTAAAACAGTAGATCATATATTGCAAGTTATCCAATTGCAAGTTAAAATAGTAGATCATATATTGCAAGTTATCCAATTGCAAGTTAAAATAGTAGATCATATATTGCAAGTTATCCAATTGCAAGTTAAAATGGTAGATCATATATTGCAAGTTAAAACAGTAGATCATATATTAAATGGTGTTTGAAGGGTTTACAAAAATAATCAAATGTATGTACTCCATTTCACAGAAATGAGCATGTCATAGCAGCACTGTTAAGTAGTTATAACTTAAAGTTTGAAAACCATAGAAAACCACCTACATTTGAAAATTGGTGGTTTTCTTTCATAAAACCATTCACTTCTTTTCCACCATTTTGTCCTGGCAATACTTTGCCAAGGTAATATCAGGGTTCACCTCTTCGAATCGCTACTTCCCTACAATCATACCGCTTTCAGCCAAATCTCCAAGTCTTTGGTGACTTCAAACTTCCTCAATATCTGCTTTCTCCGAGGTTCAAAGACTGATGTTCAAAGACCACGAGGTTCAAGAAGAAGATTATTCACATTTTCTGCATTGCATTGTAGCAGAAATCAGTAAGGAATGAAACAAATAAGTTAAGCATACAAACATTTCATAAATAAATAAGTTATGTTACCTGTTGAACCTATTTTCTTCTTCTCAGGAGTGGTAACATCACCTTTCAGCAGGTTGTCATTCAACCTTGGTGATTTCCTTGTGCTTTTGAGAGGGCTGACATGAGCAAATTTCACTGGACTTAACTTGTCCACATCAATAAAACCTGCAAAATATTTCTACAAGCTAAAGTGCATGAAAACTTTTAAAACAAATAAAAAATAGAGTCAAAGTCATTACCTTTTTCAAGTTTGAGCTTCTTCACAGATCTGGTCTTCTTCTTTGCAACTCTTTCTGCAATGAAGTCAGGAGCAGCAGGTAGCGTGTACAGAGAAGTGCTGCTATCATCTTCTTCTTTACCTCTTTTTTGGTCCTCGGACCTTGTTTTTTTCTTGTCTTCCTTGTTACTTTCGAAGCCACTATCATTCTCACTTTTTCGTGTCACTTTCAACAGATGGTATTCTTTATATACCAATTCTTGCAATATGTCACTGAACCTCTTCATGATGTAGGTACGATTAAATGCATACTGATCCAAAACAAAGAAAAGCAAAAAACATGGTATTTGTGACCACATGTTAATTTGACATGCAATTCATAATCTTTGCAGAACAAAAGGCCACATGCTTCACATGCATCCTTATTATCCAAGAAAGGCATGTCATAGGAACCCATACCTAGGTGCATCCGATTTCATTTGATTTCAGATCGCTAAAAGCAACATGTTTGCATTTGGCATGCCAAATCTTCATATGCTTTTCAATAGCATCAACTTCTTCTTTGAGTTCGATGATGTCGGCCTTCAAATTCTTCAATCCATTTTTATCCAACTTATTTATGGTGCTGCCAACAAACGTCTCGCCCACATTTCCTCTTGTGCTTTAAGCCTTTGAATAGCTTCTTGTTCGTCTGGCGCAGCTGTTTCTAAAGCCTCTCTGTCCTTCACTTTTTCAGATATCTGCTCTTCTATTGCAGAGATCTGAAAGTCAGCTTGAGTGAGAGCACCCTCCTTCCTCAAATAATCTTCTTCTTTCATCGAAATATCGTTTTTTTTTTTTTCATAGCAGCAAGCCTCCTAAGCTGATTGAGTATGGCATTGTTTGTTGTTGCTGTAGCTACTACCCTCTTGCTTAACCGACAACCGCCGCCGAAGTCCTAAAAGCATCGCCAGCTAAAAAGGATGCCCGTTGATAGCATATTCCTCGTGGATTTGCGGTACCGCCGAGGGGAATTAGCCCGTGCAAAAGCTCTAGCAAAGGTGACTCTAACTTCATTGTTAGTGGGCTTGGATTTTTGGTAAATCCTTCCAAGAAGGTCGCTCACCGGGTTTCATAGGCAAGTCAATAAATTTCAGGTTAATCTTCCCTTTCCCCGAAAGTGGCATCTTCCAAACTCAAGAAAATCGGCCTCAGAACATCTTTTTGCCTTAATTTCTTTGGGCTTTTTCCCTTTGTTAGAAAGAGCCCTGTTAACATGGAATTCATATTCCGTTCTCGCCATCGAAAGATGTCCCCGCAAGCAAAAAAAGGTCGAACTTCATAGGCCAAAGGGAAATTTGAGAGCTCCACAAAAGAAAAGGACAAAGAACCTCGCCGGAATTGAGCGCCATCACAAATCTGTTTCTTGCTTGATGAATTCGGAAAACGAGAATAGGAGAAGCTTGATCGATCAATAGATTTGAAGCGAGGATGGCAATGATGCATTCAAATTATGAAAAAAGCAGGATGGCTCAAGAAAATTCGGGCCAAAAATCAATGATTTAATGATGAAGGGTGTACCCTTCACCATAATGACGGACGAACGCCTTTTCGCCGACAAATAAGCGATTAAAAGTGCCGACGGGTGTCGATCGCACTCAAAAATGGGTATGTCAAGCATAAACACCCTTATGTTTGGGTGAATATAGATCTCTACATATGAATGCCTTATGACAAAGCTCTCTGCTCTCTTGCTCTTTATCTCTTTCGAATTTTACTTGCTCAACAAAACCACTTCGCCTCCTCTTGGTCTTGAAACATGTTTGAGTTATGCTTAGCACGAGAGACGCAGATCCGGGCCCATTTCTAAAGTTGAGCTTAGCCTTGGTACCCCTTATCTGCTTGCCTCCATATCATAGGCTATGGCTGCTTCTTCAGCTGTATTGAACGATCCAAGCCATAACCTAGCCTCTTATGTTTATCTCTGGTCTCTGCTACCCACTTGCCCGATTTCCTCTGTCTCACCCCAACAAAATGCCCTCTTTTTTCTTTGCACCTCTGCTGAACCTTTGCAATGGTGTATATATCGCCACATCTGAAAACATCAGAATAGACCGCATTCTTGGCATACATCTTTATTTCAGAAATTTAGAAGAAAGAAACGAACCATTTTACACGCCATGGGTCAGATGAATGAACCGTCCGAAGCCATGGTACTGGAGCTTGAGAAGGAAAATTATGTTTTTAGCAACGTGGTCTTCTTTTCCTCGAAAGTAGACTTGCCAATCTAGAAGCCTAATGCCATAGACGCGGCTCTCTGGAGTTTCCTCGATTGGTCTTGGGCAACACATTCTGGTCAGTTATTACCTTATAAATCTATGGTTCCACTCCTCTGTTTTTTAGGGACGAGCTTTGCAGCTATGGCAGTGTCCGTGGGATGGATGAAGCAATCCTTCCTGTTTCGAGTTTTTTCTTTAGCATATTGAATTGGGTTTTACTTGAACATAAGAAATCCGGTAGCATTTTGGATAAATCCATGATTTTTGCCATGGCTATGGATTTTCAGCTCTGGTGGGGTCTCTTCTATAGCCCAGTACTTGAAGAAAAGACGTGAATCTACTATTCTGCCATCTCGATCCCCAATGCCATGCATACCCAAATGACAAATTTGGCTCCGATCAAGGAATTGAAGCCGTGATTTGGCATCAAATCTGGTGCCGAATGCTCTATCTTGAACCTCAAAATCTGTGATCTTGTAAGGCTAGTTTTGCATTTGGGCATATCACGTGCAGTATCCGGTCTCGAATCTTACATTGCACATGTGTTGGAATTATGGCCATGCATGCTTTTCAATATAAGCGAGTGGACAGAGTTGGACACGTGTTGAAAAGAAGGAAAAAAAGAGGAGACTGGCATGTGAAAACGAGAGAAGAGACAGTAGAAGATTAAAAACGGAGTGCATAGAGGAAAGGAGATGGGGAAATTGGTGGAAGATCAACCGATCAGGGGTGCAGGGCCAGAGGCGTGGAGAAATCCGCCTTGTGAAATCCATCTGGGTTGACGGCAGGTTGGCGGCAGGGTGCTGTGGTCAGATCCGACAGGGCTGCTCATAAATTGAAGGTTCGGTTTCTCTGATTGCCGGATTGAGGTTCTTTGATGCTAGATTCGAGTTGCAGAAGACCCAAACAAATAGTTTTGGTGAGCAAGAGAGTAACTGAGGCAGCAGGAAAACCGTGCTCTATAGCTTGGAGATTGGGCTTATTGTGTGTTGATTGAATCTAAGAGATTGGGTTCAAATCCCAGGCTCTAATTTCTATCAACATGAAACCGGATTGGCATTGAAAAATCTGCTACGTGTTTGCCCGTTTGTGATCTATCCCACTATTTGCCCTTGTGGATTGGACTGTTTCTCATTTTTTTCTCCAAAATTTACCCATTTCATTGGATTTTGTTCTTCTGGGTCAGATTGGCCGTCTTCAAATTCAGTTCGACATACCCATTTGCTTTGTTGTGTCCTTGAAGGCTAGATTCGTTCCCGTTTCTGTTTTTATGCCTTCTGTTTTGTTTTGGCCATGTGGGTCTAGGATTTATATAAATCCTAGACCCACATGGCCAAAACAAAACAGAAGGCATAAAAACTAATTCTTATTCTCATTGTGGTTCGATAAATTTATCGAACCACAATGAGAATAAGAATTAGTCTTGAAGCTTAGTAGGCTCGGAAATCCGGCATTCAAAGCCATGAACATGGTACGGAAGCTTCAAGACCGCCGCACTTCTGGCCAAGCTATGTCGATAACTCCACCATCGCAGATAATTGAAGAGGATTCTAGGACCAAAGATTGCAAAGAATTGTTGCCATTGTGATTGCCTCTCTTTGCATTAATTGCTTTGCATCTTCGAGATGCTATCTCCCTATCTCCGGCATCAAAGAAAAACGAGCTCTTCTGGAAGTCGTAAGTCCAATCTGGAGAGAGCTGGCTCCACTCCTCTGGTGCAACAGACTACATTTCTAAAACTCTTTAATTTGGTAGAAGGCCATGATGGATCTTTCGAGGATGAAGAAATATTGATTGGTCAAGAAATTCTGGCCAGATTGTTGCAACCCAAATCCTTCAAGCAAGGAGTAGAGCCTGCAGATCCAGAGTCGAGCAGAGTCGGGAGTGCTTATAAATGCACCATAACTGCATCAGAAATACCTGTAGTACAGCCGCCATAAATGCACCATAAGTGCAAAAAAAAAAACGATATCAGAAATGCCACAATAAGTGCAGATGGAGTTAAAAAATTCAAAGCATCCTTCCCACGTGTCACCACCATAATGCCTCAAACAAAATAACATCGTCTTCATCAAGGTTCCAAGATTGTTTATTGTTTGCATATACGTGTCACCACCATAATGCCTCAAACAAAATAGCCTCAAACAGAAAACCAAACTGAATTATATATGAGTTGATACAATAGGTACTAGATTTTCGCTCTCTTTAATTTTGAAAGAGTATTAAATTTCTCTACGAATTGAAATAGGGAGGTGGGATCGACGCAATTCACACGAGAGACGAGATTGTGTGCATTTGGGCAAAAGTATACTGGTGGGTTGCAAAAGCATGCATCCGGACGTATGCTTTTAGCGGGATCTTAGTCCGCCTGAAGCACCCCTGCTTTTGCTTATCTTGGGTGCTAGTGGGCATTACCGCCCCTCATTTTTTCATGCCCTTCATGTACTCACATGTCAGAAACGACATGCACTCCGGAAGAATTAGATAAGGACGAAAACAGAAAATAATCCAAAACAGGGCTTACTACATGCGGGCTCCTCTGTGTAGCATCGGATAAGATTGGAAATCAAGGGGAAAAAAAGAATCATAGGAGAAATTTCTACTATTTTTGGAAACCGGAAAAGCTTAAAATCATAGGAAATTGATTAAAAAAAAATTCCAAAATATTTTTAGTCAAACCGGAAACTTCCAAATTAACAAGATTGATGCCACTAAACCCAGTGGTATTTTGGGAAAATTGGCAATAACATTTTTTCAATGATCTGAATGCAAATGTGCCTTTCAGACAAATTGTAGATTAAGCTGAGATCTTTTCAACAAGCATAAAATTATTCAATTCTAAGGCCACAATCTCAAGTTATGAGATTTTTCAGTTCTCAAATTCTGAAGAACTCAAGAGCTTATAACTTGAAATTTTCAAACTCCAATCAAGATGATCTTATACTTGTTTGAAAGATCTTAGCATTCAGGGTTATGGTTTTTAAATTGATTGTCAAAACATGACTTTGAACTATGATTTAAGCCCCTTCACCCTCCGGCCATGGAGGGCAACCCTCCGTGCGCATCGCCTTGTTTAACTTTGGGGATAATTAGCATCAACAGCTCTACTTTGCTTCAGGCATGTTTTCCTTGAGACCCTTGCAGTAGCTTGGAAGCTCGAAGGTCCTTATCAGCTTATTATTTATCTTTCTACTTAGCCAATGAAAGGCTTTTTTCTCAATCTTCAATTCTTGTTTCGCTGGAGGCGCGATTCTACTACAGCTTTTGCGGCCCAGCTTGCTGCATAATCCCGACAAAGAATGACCTATTTTTCTATTCAATTTTGCTCTACATTCATCAATGTTGAAAAAATAGACCTATTTAAGGCATCAATCCGTATTCGTTTCGACTCTTTTTGCACTGTTTCCTAGGCTTAAGTAATCTGAAGTTGGCATCTAGATATCTTGCTTAGAACAATAAGAATGAGTTTCAGAATAGATCAGAAGTTCTTGAAGTTTGCCCCCTTTTACTCTGCTACAAACAGGGCTGATCTATCTCCTTTTTATCTCTTACAGCCACAGTCCATCATTGCAGGTACAGTCCACCATCATCTTCTATTTGTCTCTACCTAGACTGGATCTCCAGAAAAATGCAAAATGCAAGGTAAAGAGCACAAAGAATTATGCAGGTTACAATGGCAGGAGCATTTTTGCAAACCTTGCATTTCTTCTAATAGTTTGTATACGTTTTGTAACAGTTTGATAATAAAAGTGTTCAAAGTTAATCAGTGTTTTAACAGTGTTGTGGCGGCGATCTAAGCGGCGCCGCCAGAAAGATCGCCGCCAGAACAGGCTCAAAAATTATCTATTTTAAACAATTAGCAAAAAATCAGGGAATTTCCACCTGGTGGTTTACGAATTGTAGACTCTATGAAGTCGTGCACCCGCCCTTCATGTGCACTTTGTAGAAAGGATTAACTATTATTAAGTTCAAAGCTGCTGCAAGATAAATAGCTTGGACGCATTCTTGTTGGACAAAACTGTGCCAATAATAATTAAATTATGAGCGCCAGATTTTACATGGGTATATAAATCATCATGGAAAAAATCAGCAGAAATTTAACAATCCTTTTTTAGTATTAAATCTGGACAGGTAGACATATAGCTTACTCTGAATCGTTGGACTGGGCAAAAAACTACAAAATATAACAGCAAAATTATGTACAGAAGGTGCCTTGCCTAATCAAGATCAGCAATTCCAAGGTTTGAAAGTATAATCTTTAGTTGCTCCACAAAGTCGGCACCGGTGGCGTATTCGGTGAGCAGCCCAACAGCAAATCCAAACATGGCCCATCTGCAAGGCAATCCAATGTTTAGGATTCCTAATCAAAATACTCGTGAACCTTAAATTGGATGCATACTTGATCTCTTATAAGATGAGCATTTCAACTATTAAATGTACTCCTCTGAATTAAAATGTAACTAGAACTTAGGATGCTAAGAAGTCATAATTTTTTCCAATGTGTTGCACAGCAACAAGCAATTTATAGGTTAAACCAGAACAACAAGTCTTAGGCTTAATGCATCCAGCTAAAGTCGATATAAAATTCCCTGCATTACTTGGGAGTGGCATCTATCTTTCAGGAACCCTAGGTTGCAAACAAGCATACATATTAAACCATAGTTCAAGTGTCTCATCATAGTCAGGAACCGACAAAGAACACATCAGGATCTGTCTGCCGAGAATTTTCTTTCCTTTTCTTTTTGATTTAGTGACAAAGTTCACATCGATCATGTTTCTAAAACTGAAGCCGTATGAGTAAAGTCTCATCAAAAGAGTGGTAAAGAATCTAACAGTGCAAATTTTCATAAGAGAAAAAAGCAGACGAAGTACCTGCCATTGCCGATTTCATTGCTGCGAACCCAGCCAAAGATGCGGCCCTCTTGGGAGCGAGCTTCAAATTTCTTGTCTTGGAAATACTGCTGCAATTCTTTGGCGCGCTGCCGCTGGAACTCCAAGGTAACCACGGAAGAAGAGGTGGGCTGGGGAGAAATTGGAGATGGAGATGGAGATGGGGAAATTGGAGATGGAGATGGAGAAATCGAAGAAGGAGAAGGAGGGGGGGTGAGGGAAGGGAGGGAGGGCCGCCGGAGTGGAACACCACCTTCTGCCTTGGACGATCTGATGGTTAGAAGAGCAGCCGGAGCAGCAGAGGAGAGCATGCTAGTAGCCATAGCCATCGCCATGGCCCTGCCCTTCTCATCTCTTTTGTGTGTGTTGGATTATGTGGGTCTACCCTAATTGTTGCTTGGATGTTGCATAGCCACGATTTTTCTTCCCCTTCCCTCCCTCCTTGTAGCTATCTAGCTTTATCTCATTACCTCATATCCCTCCCTCTCACATGGGTCTCACATGGGTGTGCATGCACGCATTGCTGAGCTACAAACTCTACATCTAAAAATGTATATTTCCTACGTCATTTAAGCTATCAGAACGCATTATAAGAAAACCTAGTTCGCACATTTGCACAAACACAAGTTCACACTTTCAAGCAATGTGAGGCCATCCACGTGCAGACAGATAGGATTTTTGTCCAGGTGTAAACCTTACAATCGTCGGATTTGATCTACGAGCATGAAAATTTCTGAAAATTCCAGCGGTGCTTGGGAAGTTATGCCCGCGTTGGAGAGAATGCTTGCTCGTGTTCCGGACACTCTCTCTTGGCTGTAAAAAAAACTCAGCACTATCCAAGCGCACAAGGGTGAAATAAGCTCCCATGATCTTAGAAAAAAGAACCTAGCTTTGTTTGATCTTCTGGTAGTGTAAGAAGCCGAGAGTATGGGGAATCATTCAGCTCAGAACTGGTTATTGTTTGGAGTTATTTCTTGCATTATGCTGGCTGCTTCAGGTCCTAATTCCACTTGCTATCTCTTAGACTTCTTCGTATGATCGAATCATAAAGATATAAAGTAGAAGAGGTTGCATTTTCAAAAGGATTATTGCTGAAGAAACATGTTAATATTTTACAGGAGACATCCACGCTAAGAACCAAGAGGTTTATTCTTCTGGTATAGAGGATGGGTATTATCTTACTAAAGGAACAGGACAAGACATCCCATTAATTCAAAATGGTCCTGGGTTCGGCCACCATCCACCTGGTGTTGGACACCATGGCCACCATCCACCTGTTATTGGGCACCATAGTTGGGATCGTAAGTCACTTGTAGTGCCATATATTTTAGATTGTTTCTGAAGTCCAACATTGCATAACACTGCCTTCATTTTTTAAAATAGGCACCAGACTACAGAGCGCTCACAGCTTGGAAACTTGCAATTACAAAGGATCCCCAACACATCTTGTCAACCTGGGTTGGCAGGGACGTTTGCAGCTATACTGGAGTATTCTGTAGTAGTGCACTTGATAATCCGAGCACTCAAGTCGTTAGTGGCATGTAGGTATACTAAAATATCGAGATCGAGGAGATTATACATTATACAAAAGATATTTCCACAACATTAAGACATACTTCAAATATCCTTTCAGTCAAGCAAAACAGCAGTTTGATTCAGAATTTCTAATATGCTGTTGGTGTTGTTAGTGATTTGAACCATGCACGATTAGCAGGACAAATACCTGAGGAACTAGGACTGCTAACAGATTTGGGTATATTGTAAGTAATCTGCATCTTGAACGATCATGTAACTTGTACATATTGGCTAATTTACAGCTTATAAAGGTTATGGAAAGATCAAGCTATTTGTTTAAGGATGCAGGATTAGCGGTTTATGCAGTTGTTTTCTACACTTTCGACTTACAAGGGTAATGCTTCTTTTGTGTCATGTTACAGGCACTTGAACAGTAACCAGTTCACTGGAAGTCTCCCATCAAGCTTGAAAAACTTGAAACTGCTGGCTGAACTGTAAGCTCAGATGCTTTTATAGCTCGAGCAACTATTTCCGGTTGTGTAGATGTACTATGTGAAAATTCTATTGGTATAATGTCACTTTAATCTCATAAAGTAACTCTAACCTCCATCATCCATAAACATTCAGACAACTAAGGTTACTTTACTTTTCCCTAAGGATCAGACATAAAGGACACATTCTCATTCTCATTCTTATACAATTGCTTAGGTTATATAGATTGTGTGTTCTCTTACATAGATTGCATGCTTACAGAGATGTCAACAACAATCACTTGGAAGGAGAATTTCCTCTAGTTGCATTGCAACTTCCAAATCTAATCTATTTGTAAGTCTTCACATATTTAAGTGTGCAATTGATCCATGAAACCGCATGAAAATATTACATTAATTTGAGCACGTTCATATTTACATGCAGAGATGGAACTCTTCCTGCTGAACTTTTCATTAAGCCCCTTGATGCGCTGTGAGTGCTCTTAATTATTAAACTGTTGAGTACTATATAAACAGCTGCGTTTCTTTAGGAAATTGTTTTCTGCTTTGCCACCTTTCTCTTTCCAGTTTGTTTTTTCCAATCAGTTCGACAAGGCAAATAACATTTGCCATTCTGCGGTCTATTCCGTGGTTGTCATATGTAGCAACTAAAACTGAAAGCGTAGGGAAAGTTAGGCCCTGGCTAATTCATCAGGATATAAACTTTGCAGGTTTTTGAACAATAATAAATTTGTTGACCCAATTCCAGAGACACTTGGGCACTCTACAGTCTCCGTTATGTACGTCCTATAATACCCTATAACAATGTCCTGTAAAGTTGAATAACAATGTTCGCTGAGAGGAATGATTGAACGGGGCATCGTTGGTTGCATTCATATATACAAAGCAAGCCCGAACTCTTGCATTCATACACGAAGCATTAGTGAGGAGTTATTTGCTCCAGTGGAAGAGTCGTGGAGCTTCGTCTTTCAGCTCTCGGCCTCAAAGGACCCATCACAGGTAACTTTTTGTAAATCCTTATTTTTCTTTAGAGACCATGCTACATTCCCGTTTCGAAGGATTAACAGGGGTACCAATCTGGCTGGCCTTCGAAAACTTTTGCTGTTTTTCTCAGGTTTTTGATCCCTTTGCATTAACAATTGAAGGCGACGAACTGCGAGGTAACTGATCTTATGTGCCAGCTTGGGGAAACGAAGCCCAACCTTAAACAAACAGTCGTAGCAGTGTTTATTGCAAATAAAGAGAATTCCTCTGTGACAGATATTGGTGTCGATGCCCTTGTTAAAAGAGGCCATCTAGATAAGCTGAAAGCGGGTCCAGTGTGAGTATTGCAAATAGTAATGGAAGGATAAAACAATGAAATTTCCCGATGGAGATCTTTAATAATTTAAATAAATTTTAAGCATGTTTTACTTGAAGCACCCTTTAGCATGACGTGCAGATTTTGGATAGATGTTGCTGATAAGTAGGCCTTGTATAGGCACAGCTGGAATGGCTGTATGGAAGTTGCATGTGACGGGAAAGCTCTTCCACAGTAGGTTGCCAAACCAGGTAGGCTTTCCTCATGTTAGGTCATACTTTTTGAACTGTATGATAAAAATGCATGAGACATTATGCAACAGATGTTCTCCTTCAGACCTGACTCTAGGTACTTGTTGATGGCTTTCTTCTACTCCATGTACCATGTTGGGCTTTATTTACAGTTTCATCATCCACCTGTTTTTTGCGATTTTCACCTGCAAGAATGTGTGAATTTTATGTTCACGCCCTATACTGCAACAAGCAATGAATTCAGTTAAAAATAATGGCTGTAAATATCTTGGGGACTAACAAGCAAGTTTATTCTGCTTTCATTACATGAGGCTAGATCAATAGCAGTAGGTCCCTAAAAAGGTGTAAAAGGAGATGTAAATTGTGCTGTAAATACAGAAACACACTATATATGTTAACAATGTCAATAGGAAATGCTGTTGGTCCAATTTCACAGTTTTCGCATTGTTTCCATAGACTGAATGATACGAAGCATGCCCATCTGGCTTCCTAATGGCACCCTTCCCGCGGGCCCTGCTTTTGTTCTTCCATTTAAGCATTTCTGAATCATGCTATGAAGATATCATAAAAATCATTTGTGCTCCTATTTCAGGCAATCAATGCACTTGAACTTGGCATGGAAGCTTTGAAGGTTATTCAAACTCGTTTCCATGAAGACTTCCCTGCACTCCCAAAGGAATCTCTCTACAATTTTGCCACTCCTACAATGAAGCCTACACAGCGGAGTTGTATCATATATCACAGCAAGGCTTTTTCTGCTATCGTCCTTAATGCATTTTATTGTTGGTCTACTATTACTCTCCTTTACATGTTCTTTTAGACCCAGGTGGTGGTATCAACCAAATTCCTGGAAAATGCACAATATCTGGAGATTACCGGTCAGTTCTTGATTTCTGAATTGAATTCTTATACATTATTTCTAACCATAGCTGCCGATTTTTCAGGATAACACCCTTTTATGAGTATGTTCTGTAGCCGGCATTTGCATTCAATATTTGTCTTACTTTCCGATGTCATAGGAAGTTATTTCAAAACAAATGTCGGTCATTTTATCCTTCATAAAAAGCAACATAATTTGAATGCTCAGCTTAGTCCCTGTTTTCTGCTGGCAAATTTCCTGCTGTGCTGGTAGTGTTGCGGAGGTGATCAAGAAAATCAATTTATATGTCGATGAGATAAATAAGAATCCTGTTTCAAAATATGTCCTCCCAGGTAAAGGCATGAAGACCTGAAGGGAAGGCAATGATTCAATTTCTTTTATTCAACAAACCTTTAGGTTGTAATAATTGTGTAATGGAGTAAATGGATGATAGGATTGATATAGAATTTGAGGAGTCTTACAAGTCGGGAATAGCTTGCTCCCTAGATTCTGATGGATATCATGCCCTCCTTGGGTTTGTGGAACCCTATTCACTTACAGGATCTTTACCACTTGTTCATGAGCTTCAGGTATCTCCTTTTTTCCATTTCTAAAATAAATGTCTCTTGCTGTATTGGCTAATGACTCTGGTCAGTGAGTGATGATATTTTAAATGTACAACATTTATCCTTTATATACAATGTCATCTGATCCATTGCAAAGTATCAAAGTATTGTGTGAAGATAAGGGAGAATAATAGTTTGTTTGGCCATAGGCAGTCTATTATGTATGCCCCTTTATCAAAATTGACAAAAGGAAAAGGTATCGCTAGTCTATCCCGAGTTTTGCCATTTGAATTTAGTTGTCAATATCCATATATATACATCAGTGCAAAAGTATGAGAAATATCAGGCATGTAGATCAATATGGGCAATTGGATTTTGTTCTATGCCATTGCAATCATTGGGTGCTAATTCCAAGTCTGTACTCTTTACCAATGGCCTGTTTAGCATTATATACAGAAATAGGCTGACAAAAAAGCTTTTCACATGAGAAAAAGAGTCAAGGAATTTATGGAGCTGTATGGGATATTAAATGGGAATAACGTTTGCTTCCATCTATTAATATTTTAGTTGCTATGATAGGCATTATGGCTCCATTTGTGATCTCTAATTTTTAATGTTCAAACCTTCGTAGGTAGAAGGTTTTGACGTTCAAGCTGCTGGTTACGGTAAGGTTACTTTTGTATTTCTTGTTGAAGAATGGATTCCCTCCATGCCAACAAAGTTTGTGTTTATTTAAAGTAGGTAGTGGAGAATTGCAAGATTGCCGTAACTTTATTTGGTATAGTAAAGCTGAAAATCCCTTTCTATTTTGTGTTCTAAATTTTTTTGAATTCATCATTATTTACTTCATCTTAGGTCCAATGTTGTTAAATACTTTGCATACCGTATGGGTACCATACGTTTTTTAAGTTTTTTTTAAGTTTTTTATTTTTGGTTTTTAAAATCTTAGAATACGTTTTTATAATTAGATTGAGATCCAAGTGGCCAACAAACATGTTCATGTCGTTGTCATGTGCCTAGCTATTTTTGCAAATGTGATTCCAACTTTAATCAATGTTCACATTTTCTACAAAGTTAGCAAATAATCATGTCATGAGTATGGAAACTTATACCTCGCTCTGATGTCAAGTATGACATTCAAAAACATAGTCAATTTAACATAATCATCATATAATATTGCGACGGATAATATATTATTGCAGCATAATCATGCTTTCTCATAGGATGGGAATTTCAGGTGATCTATTGCAAAGTGTTGTTGGGTTGTACTAGAGAGTCCATGTTTCAGGAGATTCCAATGTCTTTGCCAAGCATTTGGAAGATGGAAACTACATTTTTTATGGTGTAGCTAGAAATTAGCGTTGTTTTTTTATGACATTGATATAGGGAACTTCATATTACAAATTATAGAGGCAAAAGAACGTTATCAAAACATGTAATTTCTGTAAAAAGTAATCAAACGTGCTTTTGACTAGTTTTTTTTATAATGGCATCCTTACTGCTAGCACCACAGATCAAAGTGTGTGAGCTCGTTGCAATAGTTCGGAACTTTATTTGGGCAGGTACTGAGGAAGGTGCTATGGTTAAGGTGGCTAGGTCGAAGTGCATCCTTCCAAAATGTGCAGGTGGTCTGGGTATGATGGACTTCTTACTGCAGAGCAAAGTGCTTATTTCAAAGTTCATTTGGAGACTCCTGAATGGTGAGGATGACTCTCCCAGTTCATGCCTTATCGAGACAAGCTCTTGGTCATCAGTATCCCTCTAGACAAGAAGGTCATCCAAACCAGTCCTACCTTGGGCTTTATTTCTCTGCAGCCTTTTCCAAAGCGCTTCTCCATTTTATGTGGCTTGTTGGCGGCATGGGAGGCGTCGACATCTTTTTCCGCCCATGCCCCTCTATCCACACCCTATTGGAGACTCCATGGTGGTGGGCACCATTTGCCTCCGCACCCCTCGGCACCTCCATTGGCGCCTTAGTTCATCCCCTTACCACGTAGAGGCGATGGGTTCTTGCGGTGTTGTCTCTATTCAAGCATGGTATGAGGAGGGTCGCCATCGCCTTGGCTTTGAATTTCGGGCAAAGTTCCTCGCTCTCTCGTTGGGATGTATCTCTATGGGAGAAGGTCGCGAGAAAATTTGCCTCTCATAGTGCAAGTTGGTGTTCTTTGAAATGGGGCCATGGACTGCCATGAAAATATTCACAAAGGCAAGCAATTTGTCGACGCGATATCGCCTTCTTTTAGCACCACAACCCTCCGGTTGCCGATGGGTGGCACCTACATGTTCCACGTACCCCATTTTGTGTCGCATACATGGCGATGGCTTTGGGATAGGTTGCGCCACCCTAAAGTCTCTATCTTGGGTGGCGGGGTTATCCACAGTGCTGCAAGAAGTTAATGCCTTTTCGACATCGCTATGATCCTCGCAAATCTGCAGATGCCCGCCTGCCTCTCGGACGTTAAGACTCTTGAGCATTGTCTCTTTGATTGTCCCGAGGTTCAACCAAATGTGGGTCCCGGCTACAAGGTTTGTTTAACAAGACATTGGACTGCCGATGCATCCTTTTAAGGCCCTATCCCAACGCTGGGGCCTCCAAATTAAACAAAGGGCATTTCATCTTGGTCGATGGTCGATATGGGAGCCGCCGCATACACACATCTTTTCGGGCATTTATTCATCGCACCTGACATGTTATTACAAAGGGGCCCGTAAAAAGATATTGATGACCTCTACGAGTGTTCTTCCCTTGACTCAGGCGGTGGAACGATGCGATTCAAGATCTTCGAATTGATTCTTATCATTAGTCTTCTATTCGAGTAAGTACATTTTGCTCCGTGGCTCGTGGTTCTGGGCATCTCCATATGTGCTTACACGCTTAGGTGAGACATGTAAATTTTGTACTTTTTCTCTGATTAATAAACTTTTTGGCTTTCGTCCTTCAAAAAAAAAAAAAACCTTTTTACAATCTGTTTCCAGACTCTCAACCTTAATATTTCTTTCAGAAATACCAAGCTTGCAATTAGCAGCCCTAGAAACCTTACAAGATTCGATTTCTAAGCCAGAGACAAAGTTAAGTTTACACATATCATTATACAAATGCCATATAGCAGAATAAATTGTAATTCCATCAAATACCTATTACATATATCCAATATTTGGTCATAAATGTTATCTTTCCCACTTCATATAAATATTTGAGAGTAACTGTTTAACATTAAACTATTCTTCCCACAGGATTTACAGAAATGAAGAATTCTCAATGGAACGTGCTTACTTGACATTATCGAAACATAGCTTAAAAACATCAAAGCATGGAGCAAGAAAACCTGGTTACCTGCAGTCAAACAGCCAAATATTAGCCAGGGTAGGGTAATTAAGGCAGGACTGACAGGTAAGCTATAGGTTTTCTTGGGTTTATCCCCTTCACCAAGCTTTAATGAAGACATAAATGTACATGTTAAATTACAGGATCTGGTCTGTTCATCCTGTCTTCCTTAACTAGGTTTAATTTGGGTCAATTACCTAGATCCCTACATATCTAAGATGAACTCCCTTACTGTGAAGTCATCATGCTTTCAATTTTTATAATTCCAACCATATGCTGTGAACCCAGCCAGTACCTTGGCTTTTAATCAAATTCAGTTGTTCACTACTGGTAATGAATAGATATATCTGCATAAACCTCGTAATCTATCTATTATTCTGCCTTGGGGTGAAAAGATCCAGAGAATCTCACTTCATGCATATGTAATTTAAACATTTTCACACATCCTATCATTCCTTTACTCCTGCATCAGATCAGTGAACCACCATTCATTTTTCTTAGATTTTTTCCGGTGATTTGGATCACGAATTTTCATGCTTAATCATGCCCACTAACTGGTGTACAACAAGGCCTTCCATAAGATTTGTAGATCTCATGAAATGCCCTTTTTATGGATAAGTTATTCATGCAGTAAAGCTGAGGCTCTCATTCCAAGTGGGATTTTCGCTGTCCATTATTTATGCAGTGGTTTGGTATGTCCTTAAACAGTTCTGTTCCAATTTGGCCGTGTCCTTAGACATCCGACACCCTGGATATACCTAATCTTGAAAAAAAGGACAAGTACCCTATCCAGGTTGTAGACAGAGTGCTTGCCCACGCTGATCTGCCACCGTCCCTTGCCAAACGGCCATGGTCGATGACGGCTCACTTCTGTTAGAAACCCTAAAGCGTATATTGCAAGTAAACAAAGTAGAAAATAAGAAGTAGCAATATTTCCTCATTTCGATATCCCCAATGTTATTTAAGATGTATCATAATCTCTCCATAGCACATGTCCATTTGTGCTTGTCCCTGCTTCCCTATATTCTAAGATAAGAACAATTCAAAAAAAAAAAAAAAAAACCCTAGTTTTTAGCCAAAAAGTATGAAGCATCCCTTAGTTTTTGTGCCCTAGACCGGTGGGCGAGAATGGTTTCGGCCATAGACCGGCACAAAAATGCGGCCGTGGCCGGCGAAGGCTGACTGCCGCCTGTCGATTTCTGACCGGAAACCACAATAGACGACTGGCTACCAAACGTAAGCTGCCGTCTGGTGCAAATTCTATGCTTGCCTGCCATCACTGATTCTGGCGAGAGAGGTTCTTTCAGGATAGATCCAGCTTGTCTTTAAGAATTGGATTGAGTTGAATTGATTTTTATCAATAGATATGCTGAGAGACTGTACAATGATACACTATGATGCATTTTAATCTTTAGTGTTGTGTTTGAGGACATAACTGAGTGCATGCATCCATGATGTCTTGGAGAAAAGAGTCGAACTACTGAAGTCGTGTCCAGCAGCGCATGAAGTAGTCAAATAGGTAGAATCAACTCAGCATAGCGGGCTCGGATGTAGATATTGCTGCAATATGTGACATTCGTCCTCAATGGCGCCCTTCTAGCAATACTAATAGAGTCTATCCTCGAGCGGATCTCGAGCCCATCTTCCTGTCTCAGTTTGGAGGCGATGTGCACTTGTGCAAATTGATGTTATCAATCTACGCTTTTTCAGTGATAAATGTGTATGTAGATAGTGCTGTGGACCTCATGTAAGCATGGGGTTGACTTGGAGCTGGTAGTGTGATGTCTTAGCCTGAGTTGGTAGTGTGACGTATTTAGGAAAATTTACTTATTCAAGTCTAACTAGGTTAAATATGGTGACATTTCAGGGTCAAAGTTTAGTCTTGCAGAATAGTTCCATAATAATGGATTCAGCATATATACGCAGTTCAAAGGAAACACAATAAGCATTGGATCTAATAATTTGAACCATATTAAACTATATAAGAGCACAAATAAGATTAATGCTATATAACACATAATATCATAGATCATCAAAACATTGGATCAACACAAAGAAAAATACTCATTTCATCAATAAAGAGTAATTCTTGCCCTAGTTAACAAGTTCACCATGTTTAAATGATCATGCAAAGGGCCACAAAGAGAATATTTGAACTATAAAATAATGAGATGCTATAAGTAATGAAAACTATATATTCATGTATTTGATAATGATCAATCTTAAATAGGAGTTTGCATCCTAGATTCAAGTACAAGTAAATTAAATGTAGTGATATTATGTAGTTAAAGTTTAGTCCTTTACTATTCAATACCACAAATAAGAAGGAAGGAAGGAAGTATATTTTAACGTCCGCGGAGGCCAAACTTGACCTATGAGACGGTACATGCAGTACACAAAGCAGATAAAACCACACCAAAAAGACAAATGCTACTATACAATATGTCCCTACTACTGGGATGAAAAAACCCCCACATGGGAGGAAAAACCCTGGTAGTAGGCTCTCAGATCCCTTGTCCTGTAAGGGATTCTCTGACGGTAGAGACTTGCAAAATGTAGGATGCGAGACGTGCAACCATTGGCGATGCCGACAATTGATGCGCGGCGCCGCAGAGAGCATCTAAGATCAGCATGTGTTGCTTTCGGATATGCGTATATGCGGACACTCTTGCGAGCATGGTGCTCATCCTCTCTTGTCCGCATGTGGCAACACCGGCATATTCTCTCATCTTGGGGATTCTCTCGCCCCTCCATCCGTAGTCCAACGACTGTTTCAATTACTCGCGATGATGGGACCCGTCCTCCGCGGAGGCAATAGCTCTTCGTTTCTTCATAGATATATGCACTTTCAAAATGCTTGGTGTGGGCCATGTTCCGGTGTTGGATTAACTTGCGTGTGGTAGTGCTCTATTTTAGGCTTTGCACGAAAGTGGTCGCATCCCACGAGTGATGGCAAAGCGCTCATTCAGTGTGCAACAACGTCCACGGCATCGAGCATAGCCACAATCTGGCCGGTAGTCTATAGACCACGTTATAACCACCCCCGACAAGATTGCTCGCCCATACCCTCTTCGGTCGTTGTGGCTCTTGTGCCAATAACAAAGCCCTCGGGAAGACGCGTTGTGCATCCATGCCGGTGACCTTGTGGAAATATGCAAGATGTCTCACAAGATAGCTAATGTTGCGCGAGGCGAACCCAGCCTCATATAGCAAAATCTGATAAGGCACCGTGTCCTTGATACCTAGGTTGTATGTTAAGAAGGCCTTTTGCACCCTCTCTAGCTTATCCCATGTGTTCTTGCTAATTGCTGGACCCCAGACCTCTACCCCATACAACAATACCGGGTTCAACGAGTGCTCACGAGCAGTGTTCTCTATGTGCCCAATCACATAGGTCTATTCTCAGAGCGACTATTCTCGCATAGCATACTGAGGCTTTCCATCCCGCTGCTGACCCGTCTTTCCACACACAAATCATCCCATAACATGCTAGCGCAAAAGTCGATTCCCAGATACTTGAAGGTCCTTACAACATCCACCTTCTGTCCTCTGTAATAGAGATCTGGGATATCATGCTGCGAGGAGAGGACTGCCAGGAGCTTAGTTTTCTGCAGGTTCACCGTCATTCCTGTTGTGTCACAGAACCCACTAAGAGCGTCCAAATGCTGCTGCATACTCCTGGCTGTATGGGATAGCAAGTCTACATCGTCTGCATAGAGCAATTGCCTTATATGATATGATATGATATGAATTTATCAAGCCAATTAGGCCCTCAGGCCTCTATGGCAAACCATTACAAAAGTTTGAGTAAAATCTAAGCGCACTAATCCAAGGCGCTATTTATATCAAAGTTAAGCATTAAATTATACAGATCAATTATGTCTATTCTCTCCTTCCAAACATCTCGAATGTATGTGCTTAAAGTACTCTTAAAGTGTTTACCTCTATACCATGTTTTTCCCTTATATGTTCATAGGAGGAACATTCCATAAATGTATGACATTCTGATTCTGGCACCGGTTCAAAGCATCCAACACAATACCTTTCGTGCAAAGGCGTTCCATACCACCTACCTGTCTCAATGTGCAAATGGTGAGAAGAAAGCCTCAGTTGAGAGATATACATCCGGTTCCTGCGGCTAATATATGACATCAAATAATTTTGTTCCTTGTAATCCTGTAGAGAATTAATCTCAGCTAGGTAGAATTGTTTCTTTGTATTACCTGTATCCCCAATCTTCCATAGCTTGCTCAGTGCTCTTTCTGTCACAAAAGCTCTTATCTCTGAATATTTTTCCGAATCTGGCCAAGTATTCAAGCCAAGCCATTTTTCTGCCCATTTCAAGGCATCGACATACCAGCCTTTATTTTTAGATTGCTGCAATGCCATATAGAGGAGCCTATCCTGCTCCGTTGCCAAAACTCTGTTTATATAAGTGATCGTTCTAATCAAAGCTTCAACTTCTAGAGGTAATAGACCTGTCTCGGCAAGCAGCATGCAATATGGACTCTGAGGCTTAACTCCAAGTTCAAGGAGCAAAAATCTTTTCTGGACCTGTTCTATTTTATTCCAACCTCTGAGAGAAAGCCCAGGGCCCCAAATTGGGCAACCATAAAGAACAACAGACCTTACCTGAATTCCAAAAAGCAGTCTTCGGATTTGCCAATGCTCAAAATTGTTTGAGTTGCATGTGTGAATCAGACCATAGAGAGCTCTCATCCCTCCAGATGCACGCTTAAGAGCGGATGTGAGCCATCTGTAATTACATGTCAATTCCTAGATATTTCTAAACATGTACCTTTTCAAGCGCCATCCCGCCAACCTCAAAGATTGTATCATCTTTACCCCCCAATGACCATTATTTTTTATTTTTTCAAATTGATTTGCATTTTTTTCTGCTCACAAAAAGCGCTTAGTACATTCAAGTGATGTTGCAGCCCACTTCCAGTTTTTGAGATTAGCACAATATCATCTGCAAACAAAAGTAATTGGATTGAATACTTACCAAGTTTGGCTCCGACACCCCCTCCACCCTTCTAGCTCATCAATATAAAGACCAAAAAGGTCGGTGAACAAGGGCATCCTTGTTTTACACCTATTGTATTCTCTATTTGGTCTGGACCATTGTAAGGAAAAGAGAGCTCAATCATAACACGCTTGTATAAACAAAGTACCGCATATTGGAGCTCTTTTGGAACCTGCAGCTCATTTAATCTGGATACTAGATCTTTGCGTCTACCCGATCGAAAGCTTTTGTTAAATCAATGAAAGCAATAAATCTTTTATTACCTGGACCTTTCGCTCCCTCTGCTACAACTCTCAGCGTCACTAAATGGTCCAGTGTAGAGTAATCATGCCTGAAACCTGCTTGCCCATATGCACGATTTCCACTTTCCTCCGCCCAAACTGTTAGTTTGCTTTCTACCATGGATGCATAGAGTTACGCAAAAACATTGCTAATCAATATTGTGCGGTAATTGTGTACATCATCTTTACTGCCTGCTTTGTGAATAGGGATCACTCTATTCAAACACCATTTATCTGGAAAACCTTTTTGCAACACTTCATTACATAAATCCGCCAGGAGACTACAAAGAAAATCCCCTCCCCAGATAAGCCATCTGAATCACATGCTTTGCCATTCGACATGTGTTGCAATGCAGATTTGACATCATCAACAGAAAATAATGACATCAACTCACCAGAGGAGACCATTAAGCCTTTATCTGAGTCGTGATCTTGGTATAGTTCTCTGATCAAGTCTAGGAGACTATCTTTGGAGATGTCACCAGTTGTGGTATGTTTCTTTGTCCGACTCCAAAACTTTTTTGGTTCCAACTCCATTTCATCCATGAGAATTTTATGGTGCATCCTCAGCCAATCCCTCTTTTTGTGCTTCACCAGATTCTTATAATACTTTACAGCATCTTGTGTATCTCTTGCAGTCTTACAAGCGCGTTTAGCATCTAAACATGCAGTATCAAACCATTTTCTGTCTTTATATTTTACACTTTTAGTACTGACATATCCAAAAGTGTCTCTTGCTGCTCTCATAATAATATTTTGCAATGTATGGCTTTTCTCTTCTATCAAGGCTGGCCATTCCACATCTGTTAACATCTGTGTTAAACTCTTTTCATATTGCGAAGCAAGCTTATAGCGGATTTTCAGCCTCAAAAGAGGATTCAGATCTTTTGTAACCTCCTGTACTTGTACATCTAGAAGTATCATAAGTGGAGCATGGTCTGAGTCGGGGCTTTTGTCCAAGATCCTAAAATCTTTTAAGCATGACATATAGTCTGGATCTCCTAAAAGCAAATCCACTGAGCTTTTACCATTCGGCTGAAAGCAAGTAAAGCCTTTGGAATGTGGAAAGCTAGCTATGCCATTGCAGATTACCATGTTAAAAGACTCGCATAAAGAAATAACATGCTCACCCATTTTGTTTCGCACATAATCCGTTGTTTGCCTTGGCCACGCTGCATGCCCATCCTGTTCCTGAAGCCAAAGAGCATTCTTTCCCCTGACAGTAAAGTTGCTTGTTTGTTGGAAAGCCGTGCATTAAAATCCCCTGTCACATATACAAGCCCTTTGTGCCTATAAAGGGATATATCATTAGCAAGATTCTCCAACGGGTCATCAGGATTCAAGTCTGGGTGATTATATATGGATGCAAGAGGATCTAGCGGAGCAAAATATACCACAGCCATGTTTCTGTGAAAGCCACTATATCATAATCATGGAAAAGAGTTAAACTGCTTAAAATTTTGTCTTCATTTAGTCCATGTATGTTCCAGACGAGAAGCCTGAGGACCTGAGATCCCTATGCCTTGTTTCGGATCACCAGTTTATTGTTTACTATGTATACGATCTTGCCTTCATCCCTTAATCGTTTCATCTCATTGAGCATTTGCTTTCTTTCCTTTTGCTGTACAATTGTCAGATCATCATTCAACCAGATCTTTTGGCCTTTCAAGTGGCTTCTATGCTGAATAACTCTATTTCGTGCATCTACATCTGTGAATCTGATTAAGATCGGCCGTATTTTACCTTCATTCTTCTTGCCAATGCGGCGACAATGCAATACTCCTGGATCTGATAAGAACATGGTGTCCTTGAAGAAGACATCCACCACTTCAGATATTTTTTCTTCGTCCTTTTCTTCTATGCCTGCTAATATCAGATTCTTTGCTCTGGCTGTCCGCTCTTCATGTTCTGCAATTCTTTCTTGCTCCTGTGCAAATAAGTTCTGTACATGCGCTTCAATATTGGAAGTGATCTTAGTCACCATTTGTTCCTGGCTCATTTCTTCTGAACCTACATCCTCTTCATTTTCCTCTTGATTCTCTTGGATATCTTCCACAATACCCTTTACTTCATGTACACCCTGTTTCAGACACTTCATTTCCTCTCTTACTGCCTGCATTTCCTCTCTCAGCAGTCTAATTTCTTCTCTGGCTGCCTGGAGCTCTGAGGTCAGGATTCGAAGCATATCTTCCTCCTCCGGATCTCCTTTTTTTGCTGAAGATCGCTTACTCATCTTCCGATCTGTTTGCCGTTCTGTCTGTTCAGAGGTTGCAGTTTCCGACCTGTTCCTGCTGTCACAGTATGATTCCAACCTGTTCCGGCTGTCACAGTATGATTCTGACCTGTTCTCGATGTCAACGAATTGCTTGCTCAGATGTCACTGTATGTAAATTCGACCTGGTCTTACCTTTCACGATAGCACCTAGGTTTAGCGCCTAGGTTTTAGCGCCCAAAGGTATTATGTATGCCTCTGGTAGCTGCGGGCCACCGCCCCCATGTTCTTGCATCCAGGTCTCCAACTTGTCAATGTAGAGACCAAGGAGCGTTGGAGATAACGGACATCCCTGTTTAACCCCTATGGTGCTAGCAACTCGCTGATCTGATGCAGGAAATGCAGCATATATCCCATCATAGAGTCTATAGATGACATTTTGTAAGTCCTGTGGGGCATGCAGCGCCTGCAAATGCTGCCACAACAGGTCTCGAGGGACTGTATCATATGCCGTCTTGAAATCTACGAAACAGCAGTACAGGTCACGTCGCGTATTGCGAGTAGCTTCCATAAGGATTATGAGAGTGAATATATGGTCGATTGTGGAGTGGGCAGGGCGAAACCCCGCCTGGCCAACTTCACGCACTCCAGCTTCCTCAGCCCACTGAATTAACTTCTTCTCCACCACACCTGCTAAAAGCTTTGCGACTACCATAATCATGCGGTAGTTCGCCGAATCATCCCTATTACCTGTCTTATGAATTGGGGTGACCTTGCTAACCATCCACTCCCCCGGGAGGCCCTCCCTTATGGCCTGGTTAATGATCGCTGTCAGAGGCCCTAGCAAAGCTACCCCATTTCAATAACTCGGCTTGAAGTCCCTGCAAGTCCTTTGCTTTGCCATTAGCCAGGTGTCTAAGGCCCTGTTGGATGTCTTCCTCCGTGAGCTGCAGCATTTCTCCTACCTAATCTAGAACCCCAGCAGCTGCTCCTGGGGGATCATACAACTCCTCCAAGCGATGCATCCACTGGTCTATGGTAATATTGTCGGGTGGTTGATGCCTCTTGTACAACACCCTACGCCAGAAGGCTTTCGGCTCGGTCATCAACAAATCAAACATGCGCTGTTGATGGTCTGCAATGTACGCATGCTTTTTGGATTTCAAGAATGCTCTATAGTCACGAATGGCTTCTGCCGCAAAAATTTGTGGATCCGAGGCGGCGCCAGTTGGGTCTTTAGAGCCTTGCACTCGTGGTCAAACCGGGGATTACGAGGGAACTGCAAGGGATGTCCATTCAAGCGATCCCTCGGCCGCAAAGCATGCACTAGTTGCCGCGTGAGTAAAGGCGTTTACAAGCCACTCCCACCTATCATGTAACGTGCAAAGGGCATCAATCCCCCGCAGTTCACGTTCCAACACGCACTCATATTCCCGCTTGCTTTTCACGTGGGTCGGGGTGTATCTCAACCCCGATGGTTTCTACTCGTGATTGCGCTTACCGAGTGCTCCCAATCCAAAGTGACATAAAGTGGATAGTGGTCCCACAAAGCCTCCTCATCTCCCCGTTCGTGTGCCAATTGAGAGCTCGCTGATCATGTCAAGTCCTACCACCGGAGCAAGGAGATAGTCTACCACGCTTAGCCGCACCATCATGTCTATCGCTCTTGCAAGTAAAACCCCCGATTGCGCCATCCGATCATACCATTGCACACTACCATATCAAAGACCGACAGAGTTGAACCAACTCCCTTCCAAAGGCGTTGGTGATTGTATCTTGAGATGTTCGCATGTTGGGGATGCAAACTGTTTCAAGCCGAGTGGGTTAGAATCAGCCTCTCCCTCGGAAGGTAACCGACCGCACCGCAGCGGTCGCGGGCATTGAAATCTCTAACAAGAGCACATGCCCTTGCCGGGCGATATTGCTCTATGTCATCGTATGCATCTCTATAAGGCATTTGTACATCCGGTAATCCGCCTCCGGACTGGTAGAACTTAGAGGTCATGGGGTATATAACAACATGCAATAAATAATGGGCGATCTTTGAGGCTCCGATACTCTCACCCACGTGGCGGTTAAGTCCATTCGACCTTGTGGAGCGAGACCGGGTCGCTATAGCATCTTTGAAGTAGCATGCCACCCCTCCATATCCTCGCTTGCCATGGCGCCGCATTAGCGGCGAAGCACTAGTATCCCTAAGATGTCCGGCGGTGATGCCCACGATATTCCCACGTCTCTTGCAAGAAGATGATGTCCATACCAGAAGCGATCCCAACAAGGCCACTGCCCTTCTTCTAAAGGAATCCCCTACGGTTCCATGATACAAGTCCGAGATACGTCCCTATGCTTTTGTGGCGGTTGTTCCCACTCACCGGCTCAGGAGGTTGCGGGGGCCGTTCGGTGGTGCCCGAAAGCACCGGGTCCCGGTACGTTGCATCCGGTTTGCCGCCCTCGGAGGTGAAAGGTCTAGATGTCCCTGCCCCATCACCACGCCTCTCAAGCATCATTGGCGGGAGGTACAAACACCTTCATCTTGCCATTAACCAAGCCTCGCGAATCCCCACCTTTCATTTGTCCGATTTTTGTGAACTCCTCTCGTCTCTCCTTTTGTTGCACCGAGTAAGATCTCGTGTCCAAGTATATTGATGTCCCCTTCAACCCGGCTAGCGTGTTGCGATAATAGAGTCTTCGATGCCCGGTCCAACATCGTGGAATTTGACCAGTCGGGGTCTCATGTTTGGCCCCCGACTGGGTCGGGTTTCTCACCCCAAATCACGCCGGTTGTAGTCCGTCCAAAGACGGGGCATTAAGCTTAGCTGGCAGATATTCCCCACGCTCTTCAGGCAAGCCCCGGACAATGAGGTTCAGCCGACGAGATTGGCAATCTTGCTCCTCGCGAAGGACCTGCCCCGATTCCACTGGCCATCTCGCCTCGGCATTAGGCGACTTGTTGATGCCGCCTCCCGGCAAGACTGCGCTCGTTTCATCTCCGAGCGGAGATCATACATCTCTCGGTGAAACTCGGCCATCCTCTTCTCTAGGGCCGAGAGCCTGGGTGCTGCTTCCTGTAATACAATAAAACACACAACGTCATTTAGGAAACTATCATAATAAACTAGAGTAAGTTCATTTTGTGAGACATTTTTGGTTGAAGATGGTCAAATTTAGACATATATGAACACAATAAAGGCTTGCAGATATTATGTGAGATATTCTTAAAACAGCCATGCCATATATATATATACCATGTAATAATTTATGTGAAAATTAAATCATAAAATAAGGAAGTATGAATCTGTCATCCATATTTTGTTTGCTGCATTTTCTTAGAAATTGACTCTCTTGCTGACACGTGTCGTGTTTCAGCCTTTTATTTGCACCTCCTTCGACTTGAATAGGGATTACCCTTGAATAAGCACATGTGTGGATAAACAATAACTATGACGTCATCAGCTTTACTATTTATTAAACAATATTCCCTCAGCTTTGGTACTTATTAAACAATATTCCCTTCCTCGTCCTGCTGGCGATTGGCCCAATCTTCTCTAGATTGGTTGCTGTACTTCAAATTAAGGTCTAGGATATCTGAAGTATCTTTGGGTTCAATTCAATCGTGTCACTCGGCTATATAAAAAGGCTCCTGGTAATGGCTGCGTTCTTCAGGAGACATGGCTCCAAACAAGAGGAAGTTTGAGGATGATCATCTTCCATATCCAAAACGCCATAGAATCGATCTCTTGGTGGTCATGGATCGTTGGATGGCTTTTGGTGATGGAGGCCATAAAATGGGAGATAATGTGGCGGATGTTTCTGGCAGCTTAAACTTGGGGGACAAAGTGTCTGATGCCTTGAATCTGCCTGATCTTGACTTCGAGTTGCATGAGCAGATCGGTTCATTTGAATTGGTTGGCAATTTAGAAGAATGCCCTGAGATTGGTGTCTTACCATATCTATTTGGATAGAGGACGACTTCGTCTGTACTAGCTGCCTTTGTTTTGTCAGCGACGAAGAAATTGATGAATCCGGCCATTATAAGACCTGTACTAAGGAGTGTGTAGTGAAATGCTTTGAAAAAATGCAGTCCTAGCTTCTTTCATTGCATGTAACCTGCCTTTATATGAGTCTGTAACCTATTATGCACTGCAGCAGTTTTGGACGATGTATACTACTGGTGCATTTTGTATATTTATGAAATAGAAATGACTTTCTAGCAGCAATGCGCATCACTTAAATTGGTTGGTAAGCCTGCTGTCACCTTTCTCAAAACTAGTCTCATAAGTTTAATTATGAAATCAGTTGAACAGGATACTTATATTAAACTTTGTTTTGGAGCTTCAGACTTTGCACGGTTGATTTCTTTAAGCCACAAAAACCTTGTATGTGTGCTAGATGCTAATCTCACTCTTGATACAAATTTACCATTAGCAGTTGCCACTTGAAATAGAAGCTGGAAGCGACGTTGTGCCGCACTCTGTTTGTAGATGTTGTTTTATATGTCCTTGCAGACAAGCCGTATACGGAGTTTTCTACAGCATGCTTGCATAGGAGTCCTTTTTATAGAAAGCACATCACTCATTTTATCGCTGATTTCTGCGTTCTTCTCGATTCTGGCTTCTAATGTGCATTCTTTTTTGTTCTGCTAAACTTTTTAGCATTTGGGTCTTCAAGTTTTTGCCTGATAGAAAGTAGAGTCCATTATTTTGTCATTTTGTTTTCACATTCTTGCTGGGTGTGTTTCTTAGCGCAAGCATTGCTCCAAAATGACAATGTTATCAAATAGACAACTTATTTTTGTCTCTGTTACAGATATAAGTCTCTTGTGGGGACAATTCATTTGACCAAGATGGCTTCTCGGCAATGGAAAGGGTTCCATGGCATTCAAATTCTGGGTCCCTCTTCACGTGGTGTTTTGCTTGAACTGAAGTTGGCAATCTAGCAAAGACTCTATTCAGACAGATATATTGGCGGCATGTTTTATATAGGCAATATTTATGGCCACTACTGCAATGATGCACTAGAGATATGCACCCAACTGAGTTTCTTTTTCAGAAATTGCAGCAGAAGATGTTATACCTGTGGTGTAAAGTGAGACCAAGACGTTGAAATTCTATTCCCTAAGTTTAACCAAGTTGCCAAGTGACTCTAGAATTACTTCTCCAAGAGCACTACTAAGAAAAAAGTTGCATTGCAGATTGAGTAAGAAGTTGCAATAATAACTACAGATGACTGATTGCAATAGAGATGATTCCTATTGCATCTATTGAAAAAGTTGCAATAATAGTTACAGAAGTTGCAATAAACCTGCTTGAGTTAGCATTCCTCTGGTTTCCCTCATGCTTGAGCCAAATATTAGCAATTTAGTTCGTAGTTCAATTATGCTGATTCTCGTGAATTATGCATCCTGAGTACCCAAATTATTGAACAGAGATACTAGAAATACTACAGAGTTCTGCTTCAAATACAGAGAAAGTACAAAAGCAGAGTTCTGCTTTAAATACTACATGACATTGGTTCAAGGAGTAATGCGGTTTCCTTTCTGAGGGTTTTGCACATGTTCTTAGAGAAATACCAGAGCAAATTTTAGCAGTCATTTCAACCAACAAAAACTCATTATATACTTCCATTCTAAACAATAGAACCAATCAATAGCATCCAATGTGTGAACAAATGGACCTGCCGTGTTTTTGCATCAAGCAAATAGGAATCCTAATCCGAATGGAACTTCGCTGAAAATAGAGAGAAGAAGCATTAAGAGTACAAACAAGTTACTTTGTGAAGCAATTTTATGCAAGAACCAAAGCCTGGCACACTAAGGACTTAATGCCTAGCCAATCTCTTAGATACAAAAAATAGCGCAATATAGAACGAAGCATAGATTGAACCTGTGAGCATCCATAGGTTTAGTTACTAGTTAGACATCATTCTTAAACTCGGGCTTCTTGGATTGGCACTCTAGATGTCATCTGTATTACAAAATCAAGCTTGGGCTTACCTCTCAACCCTCTGCATTATCTTGGCAACCTTAAGTACCTGCATAGAGAGAGGTAATTCTGTCGAATAGGTAGAAAACTATCTTGGCCTCCTCTCTCAATCTAAGGCAGCAACAACTTCATGGATCAAAGGCCTTATGTCATGTACGCGCTGCTCTGATGCCCTATATTCTTCTTCCCAATTCCGCTATGCTGTATACTTTAAGCCCTCATTCCAGTGCCATGCAACAAAGAGAACATATAGTCTGGAGTATATTAGGCAATTTGGATCATAACCAGTCATCAGTCATGTTCATCCCTGCAGTTTCTACGGCCCATTTAGATGAGATGTGATCCAGAGGAATTAAGTTACATAGTTTCATATCCTATGGTACTTTATTAGGCAATTCCAAAGAAACCCATCACCGTGATTTCCAGACAAGATGAAAAAAGGGATGAAATATATACTGACCTATCAAAAGGGCTTCAGACCGCTGGCCGCAGCTCTGCCAACTGCTTGGGAAGTTTTCTGGGCAGTAGGCAGTTTCTATTTTGAGAATTGTCTATCAGTTCCACGATTCCATGACAACTATCAATTGATATTGACAATTACCGATTGATATAACATTTCCTAAGAATTTAATATAACGTTTAAGGAAGCCCCATTTGTAGGGATATTGTGTGGTTTCTATACGGGCTTTATAGAACTAACTGTATCATAATGATGATTATAAGGTGTATCTAAATGATTGCATTAATGATTGCATCCGTGATTATCCCTATCATCATATATACCATCTAGATTGGAGTTCTTTGGCATGTGCTCAAATGTTGATTTGGACTTACAAAACATGCACACAATATGGGCATATAAATAGAGGGCACCCTCACAATTCCAACTGCTTCTATGGATAAGACCTGCAAGCTTCCCCTTACTCCTTGCATTATATATTTCCTATACATTTTTGTCCCTTCTTGCATTGCTAGGGTTACCAATGTATTGCTTTTAAGTTCCATATTCCATATCGCATTGCTATAGTCCCTACACTATTGCTTGATATGCCCTATTATGTCCTATTTCAATTAATCGATCAAAATTCAAGTTATTTGAATGCTCTTTGCTTTGTGAGTTGACAGTGTCCACTAATTCCAAATGGGCATTCCATTGCCGAAGACCGCCTGAGATTAAGAAATTTCTATATATAACAGTTAAAGAAAAAGGAGATGATTTATACCACGTGGAATGTGGTTGGATCAAGGGAACTTCACAACTTTTGTTTGATACATTAGTTGTGGACCCAAGCTAGAAGTGATGGAAACAAATTACCCATCAGGTGTAATAAGTTATTATCTTGAGAAATACATGGATTGTGGCTCCCTTGGTACATCGGGTGTCTTCAAAGTGGAGTCTGAAATGGTGGATGGTAGGATCGATATTGGGTTATTCAATGACACGTAAATCTATGGTTAATAGTTGATCAGCTTTGGAACATCGAATGTACCTATTGTTTATTTCAATACTGAAGTTAACATCTATGTAATATCGAATTGAGTTATGAAGTTGGTCATACGTGTGTTGGATCTATTTTAATTTAAGTTTTTGTCTCCTCCATTGTAGTATGGCAGAATTGGTAGAAAAGACCTCTTAATATATAGCTGAAGTAGATAACGGGATTACGGAGTCCTCGATTATTCATAATATGGATGCGCATTTGAAGCGTAATAGTTGTAGTGTGCCTCGGATGACTGTTAAGAAGGGAATGTGCATGCTTGAATCTAATTTAATTTTGGTTTCTGTATCTTGCATTGTAGTAAATGGCGAAATTGGTTGAAGAGACCCTTGGGGCTACAATTGACCTAGACAAGGGGATTGATGAGTCCCTGGTTGTACATGATATGAACACGCATTTGACCAATAAACAGAATAGTCACAATGTATCTGTGATGACTGTAAGAAAGGAAACCTTCATAAGTACAGACGAAACCAAATTGCGTTGCATACGACATCACATAGGAAACGCCCTCCTCCAGCGATGACAAGCAGTCACAAGTGGAAAGGCTCTCTGAAGAGTTAGATAAGATATCTAAGGAGTCTACCACACTTTCGATCAGTACTAAAAGGCTCGCCGCACAATTAACGCGTCTCCATCGATTACTGCAGATTGTTGAGGCCAATGATGCTGTCATGGCAGCAATATTAGGAGACCTCTAGATGGCTTGATCATGTTATGTGTTTACGATAATTAGATGATCGTGCCATCACTGAAAACATATTATAAGATACTTCTTTTTATGCGAGACATAATATGCTCTCAGTATAATTTCATTGTAGATGATCATGCCATTGCCAAAGTACAATTCATTTTCTTCGAAATGGTTCTTTCTCAACAATATTCATTGTATGGCATAATTATGACGTAATGGATGATCAAGCACTCAATGTTTCAAATCATTATAAATATAAAAAAGTCTAAAAACCTTGATTAAGTTTAAATTTTTCTAAATGCATCTTCTAGGGCTCTACTATCCCAAAGCTTGTTGAGGAAGCAAGTATTAAGGTACCGTCACAAGTGATGGTGATCCTCTTCAGTTTTCACCTGTATTGTGACGGGCCTGGCCAGTTAAACTCTCGATAACTGGAGATCCCATCAATCTCTACTGTTGGATCTATTTAACCCTTGGAACTCAAGAAGTTAACACACGCATGCTTAGGTAAAGAATTTAATCTTTGTATATACTCTAAGGTCCCAAAGATATACTTGCCATTACTTAGCAATAACCCCGCACAACAATGCATGTTCTTAATAATTATAGCTTCAAGCCAATATATAATGTTAATAGTAAACAAGTTATTTAACTGGCAATCCAAACTTCTACTCTCGCCTTCCCAAAGCTTGACTACTTTTCGGACCACCTCGCACCTCTGCTTACACCATCAACCACGGGGTTAGTCACATGGACTAAGTGGGGATCGGGGATCTAGGATGTCTAGCATCAACAATACAAAGCATTAACCTAGAACAACAACCTAGCCTTCCTCAGAGCCTCCCCGCAATCCAAGTTACTAGTCCAACAAACATACCCACAATGCATAATTGTACCATGAATATCCATTATAAGCATGACCATTGCAACTTAATTCCAACATTCAAGACCACATATATAATAACCAAGCAATCATAGCATCAATATTGCAACCAATATTCCTCTGGGTCCGAGCAAGGTCAACTCTACCGACGGGCCCATTGACATAGAGGCGGGTAACCACGTGTGTACACACACCCATCCATGCCGCATCCAAAGATTGGAGGACCACTTAATCGTGCATGACGCTGTACCATACGGTACCAACGCCCGATGTTCAGATAATACCATTTACATAGCACTGTGCAATAACCGCTCTAGACCATCGCACCTAGACTCGGCCCCGGTTCTATATCAAAGAATTATACTACACATAGATCACAATACTATGAATTCCACCCAATATCAACTAGGCACATTTCCATATCAAATTTACCTTAGAAATTCCATAATTTACACCTCATGCAACAAAGGAAATCCAGTTATACGCTCGTATAAACATTACTATCTCTACCATGCAACATGCAATGCCCGGTGCTTAAGCAAAATACAAACTTCACTAATATCTTAATACTTTTAACTAGATCAACTTCCTTCAAATTATTACCTATAACCTTAATGACGGTGGCTTCCATAACCCTGCTAACTAGTTTATTAACTCCTACACCCATTCCCAGCTAGTAATACCCCTAGCATATATTTTCCCTTTGCTAATTTAGTTATTTCCAAAGGGTTTAGACATACAACTAGCTACCTTGTTAAACTACACATCCCGTAATCATAAATGCTTATCCAGTAGCATACCCTCCTTAACTTAGCCTTTAATCCTAAATAAATCACTAGCCCAATTCCTTGATCCACTCTTCAAAAAGTTCTAGCTATTCTAAGCTGCCTAGCTTCTTCTATCATGGATTCTATCAGGGGTCTAGGTGATCAGCTTGCTAGAGTTTATTCAATCTGTGGTAACTCATACAAGATTCACATATGCAATCCTACAATAATCTCCATATACAATCATGCATGCCTGCTTATGTCCTGTGTCGATCCAGAACAACTCAATTCTAAATCCATGCTAAGTTCCAGAAGCAATCCTACTACATCAACACAATTTTACTACACTAGAAAAACCCCAGGTGTAAGGCTTGATCCCCACCTGGAATCCCGCTTGCTTCCTCTGCACTCCAACACGCTCCCAGAGTATTGCTCACACCCTGCTCCTTCAGCAATCCAGCTACAATCTATCGCCTTCCAAAATGTTCCACCATCACAAAAAAGACTTCTTTCCCATGGAAAACTCCTTCCCAAGAAATCATGAATAATATTGTTGCGCTTATATAACCTAGCAATGCCCTTGCATGCATGCATGCACACATTGCATGCATGGACACATTGCATGCATGTATTCCTAGCACATAATCATTTATCTTACCATTGAAAATGCACTCTTATATAATGGCAACGTTACTTACATCTTAATGTTGGTGCTAGGTTGCTAGGTCCGTTACAGTCTCTCCTCCAAAAATTCAACCCATGTCCTCATGGGTGCATCTTAGAGCACTCATGAAAAATCTAGTTTGTATCTCCCTTTGTGACATCTTCCTTGGAATAAACCCAACCATTGATCTAATTTTTTTTTTTTTAAATAGTCTGCCTCCTTAATTCCTCGGGTCTCTTCCCTTTATGCCTTCACATCTTAATCCTCAATTCAACATACTCCCAAATGAAAACAATTTTGTCCCTTAGAACTGACCCATCCTTGTCAAACACAATTGCTTAGCCTTCCAATCCAAGATGATGCCTCTCCAAACTTGAAAGTTCAAAGCTAGCTTCATACAAGTAATTTAAGCTAAAGGAAAGATACATATTAGATAGCTCCAATGCACCCTTCCCTTCTAACATTCAATTTAACATACCGCCGAGTCTAGAACTAACTCAAATATTATGAGTATACTCTATGCATCAGAAAGAGGAACATACATATCCAATTCAATATAATAAACGTAATGCAATTAATGCAACTATTCATAAAGAAGGTACGTGCCATAGAAAAAAAACCCACCATTCCAAAGAGATACTTTCGGTCGAACTAGATATGTAATCTCTCGAGACTTCTTGGGTGGCCAAATCCAAAAAGTAACAAGCAAAATGCATAATCAAGTCCCCCAGTCTGGGTATCTTATAGCTAGGTAACATACTTAAGTTGATACAAGGGATCCCATAAGAATTATAACCCATGGTACAGATAATTCCTCTACGAGTTCATCCAATGACATTGAAGTATCCTAGGCTATACACTTGACCTCTATATTTAGCCTACTTCTATACATATTACTCCATCATACTGGTTAGTCTTTCAACAAGATTTTATAGGCATCAATTGCCGTTAATTTCAATGAAGCTCTTACTTCATGTATTTCGTTCACAACTTCAATCCTTTGACTATATCCTTAATCAACTAATGCAATCACCATCCCTCCTTTAATCTACAATCACTTCTAGCATACCAAATAATTACGATACATGGAAGCACCATTACTAGATGTGCTTACAACTCTTCTATTACATTCTAAGTTTTTCAAAAATGGCACTTCCCCATGTCTATACATTCCCCTCTGCCTTTATCTCATGTCTGGGCTTTATCTGACAACTCTTTCGTTCAACTTCATGGTTTACCTACTACCACGATTAAATATGTTATTCCTCTATTCATCGTCTTCTTCTTCCTTATCCATAAGATGGATAACATTGTTCAATCTTGGCCAATCAATTATTCAATCTGCCATAATTTAAGTGGACATCATTCTCTAAATATAAATGCGTAACCTGACCACTTTGTTCCATTAAGTGCTTTCTTATACTTCAAGAATTTTTTCAAGGCCAAGAACTTTTTCAAGGCTATCACTGACTATTCTAGCCATAACCCTAAGGCCAACAACTTTATAGACCTCAAGTAGGACCATGATGTAATCATGACATTTCCTTCTATGTCACACATCTGCTATTTACACATGAGCTTCAATCCAACTATCATATCAATCTTATTTTATAACCATATCTAAGCATTCTCAAAATTTGTCTTACAACCACCATGTTGTAACCTTATCCAACCATAGCCTGAATGCTATCAACTTAGAAACTTATTGTTATTTTACCACTAGATATCAATATATGGATGCTGCCTGGTTTTCTCAATTTTAGCTTCAAAAGGATGCACCTAACATCACATCAAGAATCTTATTCATCCGATATGGTGAGATGAACCTTCCCTGAATATCATAGGCATTATATATCATACACTGCTTATTCTAAATTTTCTTGCCACCAGTATACTACTCACGAGATCACATCTACACTATAAGGAGTGGTTACCAAAGTGAAACGCAATGCCTGTAACTTAATCTCCCTCAAGCATCACTTCCATGCTATGCACACATTGGCAACCCTAAATCAAAGTTAGCCCCTTGATGACGTACATTTCCTAGCTTATCTGCTTTGCATGATAGAAAATCAACCAAGATTATAGAAATACCATGTAATCAATTTCATATACCTTCATAAAACAATTTGTCACACCTCCTCTAAGGCCATCATCTCCACATCTATTCAATTGAATACCATTAGCATAATCCAACAACCTCAACTTGAATCTAGACTTCGCTATCATACATCCAAGGATCCAACTATGCTCTGATACCAACTATGACGGGCCTGGCCAGTTAACCTCTCGGTAACTGGAGATCCCATCAATCTCTACTGTTGGATCTACTTAACCCTTGGAACTCAAGAAGTTAACGCACGCATGCTTAGGTAAAGAATTTAATCTTTGTATATACTCTAAGGTCCCAAAGATATACTTGCCATTACTTAGCAATAACCCCTTTACAACAATGCATGTTCTTAATAATTATAGCTTCAAGCCAATATATAATGTTAATAGTAAACAAGTTATTTAACGGCAATCCAAACTTCTACTCTCGCCTTCCCAAAGCTTGACTACTTTTTTGACCACCTCGCACCTCTGCTTACACCATCAACCACGGGGTTAGTCGGATGGACTAAGTGGGGATCGGGGGATCTAGGATGTCTAGCATCAACAATACAAAGCATTAACCTAGAACAACAACCTAGCCTTCCTGTAGCCTCGCCCCTGCAATCCAAGTTACTAGTCCAACAAACATACCCACAATGCATAATTGTACCATGAATATCCATTATAAGCATGACCATTGCAACTTAATTCCAACATTCAAGACCACATATATAATAACCAAGCAATCATAGCATCAATATTGCAACCAATATTCCTCTGGGTCTGAGCAAGGTCAACTCGGCTGATCAGGCCAGTGACATAGAGGCGGGGTAACCACGTGTGTACACACCCATCCACGCCTGCGTCCGGCGTGGAGGACCACTTAATCGTGCATGGCGTTGTACCATACACGGTACCAACGCCCGATGTTCGGATAATACCATTTACATAGCACCGTGCAATAGCTGCGAAGTCTAGACCATCGCACCTAGACTCTGGCCCCAGAGGTCTATATCAAAGAATTATACTACACATAGATCACAATACTATGAATTCCACCCAATATCAACTAGGCACATTTCCATATCAAATTTACCTTAGAAATTCCATAATTTACACCTCATGCAACAAAGGAAATCCAGTTATACGCTCGTATAAACATTACTATCTCTACCATGCAACATGCAATGCCCGGTGCTTAAGCAAAATACAAACTTCACTAATATCTTAATACTTTTAACTAGATCAACTTCCTTCAAATTATTATCTATAACCTTAATGACGGTGGCTTCCATAACCCTGCTAACTAGTTTATTAACTCCTGCACCCATTCCCAGCTAGTAATACCCCTAGCATATATTTTCCCTTTGCTAATTTAGTTATTTCCAAAGGGTTTAGACATACAACTAGCTACCTTGTTAAACTACACATCCCGTAATCATAAATGCTTATCCAGTAGCATACCCCTCCTTAACTTAGCCTTTAATCCTAAATAAATCACTAGCCCAATTCCTTGATCCACTCTTCAAAAAGTTCTAGCTATTCTAAGCTGCCTAGCTTCTTCTATCATGGATTCTATCAGGGGTCTAGGTGATCAGCTTGATAGAGTTTATTCAATCTGTGGTAACTCATACAAGATTCACATATGCAATCCTACAATAATCTCCATATACAATCATGCATGCCTGTCTATGTCTGTGCCGTAACAACTCAATTCTAAATCCATGCTAAGTTCCAGAAGCAATCCTACTACATCAACACAATTTTACTACACTAGAAAAACCCCAGGTGTAAGGCTTGATCCCCACCTGGAATCCCGCTTGCTTCCTCTGCACTCCAACACGCTCCCAGAGTATTGCTCACACCCTGCTCCTTCAGCAATCCAGCTACAATCTATCGCCTTCCAAAATGTTCCACCATCACAAAAAAGACTTCTTTCCCATGGAAAACTCCTTCCCAAGAAATCATGAATAATATTGTTGCGCTTATATAACCTAGCAATGCCCTTGCATGCATGCATGCACACATTGCATGCATGGACACATTGCATGCATGTATTCCTAGCACATAATCATTTATCTTACCATTGAAAATGCACTCTTATATAATGGCAACGTTACTTACATCTTAATGTTGGTGCTAGGTTGCTAGGTCCGTTACAGTCTCTCCTCCAAAAATTCAACCCATGTCCTCATGGGTGCATCTTAGAGCACTCATGAAAAATCTAGTTTGTATCTCCCTTTGTGACATCTTCCTTGGAATAAACCCAACCATTGATCTAATTTTGTTTTTTTTTAAATAGTCTGCCTCCTTAATTCCTCGGGTCTCTTCCCTTTATGCCTTCACATCTTAATCCTCAATTCAACATACTCCCAAATGAAAACAATTTTGTCCCTTAGAACTGACCCATCCTTGTCAAACACAATTGCTTAGCCTTCCAATCCAAGATGATGCCTCTCCAAACTTGAAAGTTCAAAGCTAGCTTCATACAAGTAATTTAAGCTAAAGGAAAGATACATATTAGATAGCTCCAATGCACGACCCTTCTAACATTCAATTTAACATACCGCCGAGTCTAGAACTAACTCAAATATTATGAGTATACTCTATGCATCAGAAAGAGGAACATACATATCCAATTCAATATAATAAACGTAATGCAATTAATGCAACTATTCATAAAGAAGGTACGTGCCATAGAAAAAAAACCCACCATTCCAAAGAGATACTCAGGTCGAACTAGATATGTAATCTCTCGAGACTTCTTGGGTGGCCAAATCCAAAAAGTAACAAGCAAAATGCATAATCAAGTCCCCCAGTCTGGGTATCTTATAGCTAGGTAACATACTTAAGTTGATACAAGGGATCCCATAAGAATTATAACCCATGGTACAGATAATTCCTCTACGAGTTCATCCAATGACATTGAAGTATCCTAGGCTATACACTTGACCTCTATATTTAGCCTACTTCTATACATATTACTCCATCATACTGGTTAGTCTTTCAACAAGATTTTATAGGCATCAATTGCCGTTAATTTCAATGAAGCTCTTACTTCATGTATTTCGTTCACAACTTCAATCCTTTGACTATATCCTTAATCAACTAATGCAATCACCATCCCTCCTTTAATCTACAATCACTTCTAGCATACCAAATAATTACGATACATGGAAGCACCATTACTAGATGTGCTTACAACTCTTCTATTACATTCTAAGTTTTTCAAAAATGGCACTTCCCCATGTCTATACATTCCCCTCAGCCTTTATCTCATGTCTGGGCTTTATCTGACAACTCTTTCGTTCAACTTCATGGTTTACCTACTACCACGATTAAATATGTTATTCCTCTATTCATCGTCTTCTTCTTCCTTATCCATAAGATGGATAACATTGTTCAATCTTGGCCAATCAATTATTCAATCTGCCATAATTTAAGTGGATATCATTCTCTAAATATAAATGCGTAACCTGACCACTTTGTTCCATTAAGTGCTTTCTTATACTTCAAGAATTTTTTCAAGGCCAAGAACTTTTTCAAGGCTATCACTGACTATTCTAGCCATAACCCTAAGGCCAACAACTTTATAGACCTCAAGTAGGACCATGATGTAATCATGACATTTCCTTCTATGTCACACATCTGCTATTTACACACGAGCTTCAATCCAACTATCATATCAATCTTATTTTATAACCATATCTAAGCATTCTCAAAATTTGTCTTACAACCACCATGTTGTAACCTTATCCAACCATAGCCTGAATGCTATCAACTTAGAAACTTATTGTTATTTTACCACTAGATATCAATATATGGATGCTGCTTGGTTTTCTCAATTTTAGCTTCAAAAGGATGCACCTAACATCACATCAAGAATCTTATTCATCCGATATGGTGAGATGAACCTTCCCTGAATATCATAGGCATTATATATCATACACTGCTTATTCTAAATTTTCTTGCCACCAGAGTATACTACTACGAGATCACATCTACACTATAAGGAGTGGTTACCAAAGTGAAACGCAATGCCTGTAACTTAATCTCCCTCAAGCATCACTTCCATGCTATGCACACATTGGCAACCCTAAATCAAAGTTAGCCCCTTGATGACGTACATTTCCTAGCTTATCTGCTTTGCATGATAGAAAATCAACCAAGATTATAGAAATACCATGTAATCAATTTCATATACCTTCATAAAACAATTTGTCACACCTCCTCTAAGGCCATCATCTCCACATCTATTCAATTGAATACCATTAGCATAATCCAACAACCTCAACTTGAATCTAGACTTCGCTATCATACATCCAAGGATCCAACTATGCTCTGATACCAACTATGACGGGCCTGGCCAGTTAACCTCTCGGTAACTGGAGATCCCATCAATCTCTACTGTTGGATCTACTTAACCCTTGGAACTCAAGAAGTTAACGCACGCATGCTTAGGTAAAGAATTTAATCTTTGTATATACTCTAAGGTCCCAAAGATATACTTGCCATTACTTAGCAATAACCCCGCACAACAATGCATGTTCTTAATAATTATAGCTTCAAGCCAATATATAATGTTAATAGTAAACAAGTTATTTAACTGGCAATCCAAACTTCTACTCTCGCCTTCCCAAAGCTTGACTACTTTTCGGACCACCTCGCACCTCTGCTTACACCATCAACCACGGGGTTAGTCACATGGACTAAGTGGGGATCAGGGATCTAGGATGTCTAGCATCAACAATACAAAGCATTAACCTAGAACAACAACCTAGCCTTCCTGTAGCCTCGCCCCTGCAATCCAAGTTACTAGTCCAACAAACATACCCACAATGCATAATTGTACCATGAATATCCATTATAAGCATGACCATTGCAACTTAATTCCAACATTCAAGACCACATATATAATAACCAAGCAATCATAGCATCAATATTGCAACCAATATTCCTCTGGGTCTGAGCAAGGTCAACTCGGCTGATCAGGCCAGTGACATAGAGGCGGGGTAACCACGTGTGTACACACCCATCCACGCTGCGTCCAGCATTGGAGGACCACTTAACTGTGCATGACGTTGTACCATACGGTACCAACGCCCGATGTTCAGATAATACCATTTACATAGCACTGTGCAATAACCGCGAGTCTAGACCATCGCACCTAGACTCTGGCCCCAGAGGTCTATATCAAAGAATTATACTACACATAGATCACAATACTATGAATTCCACCCAATATCAACTAGGCACATTTCCATATCAAATTTACCTTAGAAATTCCATAATTTACACCTCATGCAACAAAGGAAATCCAGTTATACGCTCGTATAAACATTACTATCTCTACCATGCAACATGCAATGCCCGGTGCTTAAGCAAAATACAAACTTCACTAATATCTTAATACTTTTAACTAGATCAACTTCCTTCAAATTATTACCTATAACCTTAATGACGGTGGCTTCCATAACCCTGCTAACTAGTTTATTAACTCCTGCACCCATTCCCAGCTAGTAATACCCCTAGCATATATTTTCCCTTTGCTAATTTAGTTATTTCCAAAGGGTTTAGACATACAACTAGCTACCTTGTTAAACTACACATCCCGTAATCATAAATGCTTATCCAAAGAGCATACCCTCCTTAACTTAGCCTTTAATCCTAAATAAATCACTAGCCCAATTCCTTGATCAACTCTTCAAAAGTTCTAGCTATTCTAAGCTGCCTAGCTTCTTCTATCATGGATTCTATCGGGGGTCTAGGTGATCAGCTTTGATAGAGTTTATTCAACTGTGGTAACTCATACAAGATTCACATATGCAATCCTACAATAATCTCCATATACAATCATGCATGCCTGTGTCTATGTGCGTACAGGTAACAACTCAATTCTAAATCCATGCTAAGTTCCGTAAGCAATCCTACTACATCAACACAATTTTACTACACTAGAAAAACCCCGTGTGTAAGGCTTGATCCCCACTTGGAATCCCGCTTGCTTCCCCTGCACTCCAACACGCTCCCAGAGTATTGCTCACACCCTGCTCCTTCAGCAATCCAGCTGCAATCTATCACCTTCCAAAATGTTCCACCATCACAAAAAAGACTTCTTTCCCATGGAAAACTCCTTCCCAAGAAATCATGAATAATATTGTTGCGCTTATATAACCTAGCAATGCCCTTGCATGCATGCATGCACACATTGCATGCATGGACACATTGCATGCATGTATTCCTAGCACATAATCATTTATCTTACCATTGAAAATGCACTCTTATATAATGGCAACGTTACTTACATCTTAATGTTGGTGCTAGGTTGCTAGGTCCGTTACATGTATGCACCTGTGCTCTTGCATATTCCATCAGGAGAATCACTTAGCTTGCATCTCCTTCCAACAGGGTTTGAGGCGCTACGGAATGGCCAATGTATAAGCCAGGTTGGGGAGATGATCATTGCCTATACAAACTACCTTCTGGAAGTAGATAATGTGGCGGTCAAGTGTTGTCTACTGTAAAAGTTAAGAAACGTGTCTCATGCAGAAGAATCTAGTAGGGGACGGTGGATTTTACCACATTGCTTGCATGCAGTCTAAGTCAATTGCTTTATCATTGGCAAGGCACTGCATACCCTGAGTCACATTTACCATGTGATTTCCAACATTGAGCCCATCTGTGGGGGTATCTCTGCTTAGAACCCAAGAGGATCATAGAGTTAGCGCAAGTACTGTACCCACTGGTCAGAGCTGATATTTTCTATAGGCTGTAGGGGTTTGTGCAGGACTTTTCTTCAAAATGTCCTGGGGTGCTGGTGCAGGGGGTAAAACATTCCCCTTTGGTGCTCAACAATGTATATAGTTTTCTTGCCCTTCGAAAACAGACAGTATTGTTTGAATGCAAGGGGACACATGCAGCAGGTTCAATAAACTATCGATTCAAGCACTTGAGCTTCTTACATTCAACATCAAACCATTGGTTACAAAAGTTGAAGTCTGTGTGTGGAAAGTAGCATGCTGCCAGAAAGAGGGCATCCCTACTATGACTTTGCACTCAAACCTATAAGTAACACTTATGTATGTCTGACACAGATGGCACTAGATTTGTTCGATAGTAGCAGGCAATACCTCTATGTCCCTGTTTGCTTGTGCATCCATTAAATAATGAGTAGTGCTGATAGTCTGGCAGGTCTAGTATCTTGTGCCCAACATGTTCTCAAATCTTCATAAGGAAAATGAAATCCATGTCTGCAACTATGGAGTTCAGACTATCTCCCTTCTGCCACGGATAGCCCCTATAGTTCTAGGAGATCATCTGCAAGCACATTTCCCATTTTGGGGTTAGTTAGACTCGGAACCGCAACAAGGGTGGCAATATCGGGGCATGGTGCGGGGAGCATGAGGGAGCATCGGAAGCGATGTAGCACACGAGGCGGTCCCGGCATCACCATGATGGCGGCGATGGCGATGGTAGTGGTAGGGACGAAGTGTCGACTCTAGTAGTAGGAAGCCCATACGCTCCGGCTTCCCTTCCTCGATTCCCAGCCCTCTTGCACTCAAGTGGACATATAACGGCATCAAGGGAATGGAATATAGCCCGCCACCTCCCGTCTACGCAACACACAGCGGGCGGTTATCCGGCAAAGCCTCTACTCCGCCATCACGGCCACCTTCACTTTCAAAGCGTGCATCTCTTCTCATCTCGCATCCTGCGACCTTACGGCACGGCCTCGCCCCGGCCCGGCCTCCACATACACACAAAATTCAAATCTCCTGCGGACCTTCTCGCCCGGCCGTCTCACGAAAGCAACTCTACCGCTCGCCCTCGACTCAACTTGCCGCGGTGCTTACGGGAATTCTAAGAAAGTCAACCACGCTCACCAACATCCTCCATCGCCCTCCAAGCTCCTGCAATCGACTCAACCAGCCGGAATCCTTCAAATGGCTGTTACCCGGGAGAAAGCGGACGCTTCGTCTCGGAAGGCCGTCGACGTTGGCCTCCCTCTCCGAGGCGGCCCTCTCAGTACACACACCATGTGGCGGGACAAAGAATTGGCTCGTGCCTTCCAAATTTGGCTTTCTGCAATTGAGCCTTTGCGAAAAAGATCCATGCAAAAAGGGAGTTCCAAACCACCCAAAATAGCAAAAAACACTCAAGCTCCTCCCACATGGCAAATGATACCATTTTTTATACAATACCATACGAAAATCATAGTCCTAACCACTGCCTGAAAACCCTCCCCCAACCCAAAACGAAATTAGCACACTATATTGGTGCAGGAAATGTACCATAATATTTCATATGCAGCAAACATAGCCGTTCCCTTAAATCAAAATGGGCCAAACTGCCATTTCCATGTCACCCTATGATTTGTTAACCATGGAATGGAATGAACGTCAATCGTACAGTCAAACAAAAAACATGGAGTCGAAATGCATATTATAAGTAGGCTTTTTATACAGTGTAGAGCATCCAGAAACTTTGCATCAACTGCGTTAATGCATTGAACAAATACTCTTCAATACAATTGAAGAACATGAGCACAAAACATGTGACAATTTCCAACAATCCAACAACAAAACACCTTCAGATGCCCCCCTTCAAATAGGCAGAAACCTTCAGACTACGCAACCACTCCTTCCCTGTGAAAACATCTCGAGACAAAACCTTTTAACAATAACCTTCCAAAGTCCCTATAATACAAACCCCAAACCCAATTTTCTGACGTCATCAATGTGTGTTTTTGGCATTTGGCATACTTATATATGCCAGAACTATAAACGGTTTTGGCATACTGATATATGCTAAAACCATATACAATCTTAAACCGTGTACAATCTTTTGTAACATCTACCCCTTTCTTCAATCATAAAAGATAATGGAGTAATCCTTTATATTTCTTATTCTTATTCTTTTGTGGCATAAATAGGGAGGGGTCCTTCATAAAATAAGAAAATATTCTCATAAAAATATCATCCAGATCGGACTTGAAACTTTATGTTTTGAATTTTAAGAATCTAAAACTTGCAGTTTTCAATTCATTTTAGATGCATTTGACCACATTGGAAAGAGTGTATTCTGATCTAGAAATGTGTGTGAACGCAATTTTTGAACTTTGATGAGTCACAAAAATAGCAATGCCAAATACTATCCATTTTGGGGGCCGCTATGATGACTTCTAGCAAAAATTAGAGGTATTTTAGTGATTTGCCTTAAAAATTTCATACAAAGGGTCTGTTAGGACTGGAAATGTTGATGCTTTGTGATCAAGTCTCTTCCTGAACTTCTGAACCAAACAAGTGAAGTCAGAAAGACTGTCAATTTAGGAATTGGTTGTAACTTTTGTCTATTGGAAGTACAGTTCAGTTTCACAGCTATAACAAACATTTGATTCTTAGAGCAGTTAAATCAGTTGCTCATCGTTGTTGTTTTTGTGCTTATATAATATCCTTGTATGAGACATACACCTGCAACGATTCTTATTACAGGCTATGTATAATCCATGTTGTCCTTTATCTTTTGCTTAGCAGCCATGCCTTCCATAGAGTTTTAAAGTGCTCGGAAGTAACCCCACCAGAAAACTCAGCCCTTCAAAAGGGGCCTCAAGACTAAAAGGGCAATACAGCCAGTTATTCCAGCCATTATATTATACCGTTTATGCAGATACATTCAGTTAAATATGCTCTTCTACCACAAATGGCTAGATAAGTTCATCCCCATGCTTCAATTCCCATGCATAATGTATCTTCAACAGGGAACCTGTGATTCTCGCCATCAGATCCAACCACAATAAGCTCAGGCTCCTTCCACAGTCCCATAGATTGCATTAACCTCCTTATCTTTTCCACATCATGCCATCTGCCAACATCAGCATAAATATTTGACATAAGTATGTAGGCCCCAGCATTTCTTGGATTCAACTCAAGAATGCGCTGTGCAACATGCTTTCCTCTCTCAAAGCAGGAAGACCTAGAGAGGGAACGGAGGTAACCCTAGAGAGGGTATGCAAGAAAGAGCTAGAGAGATATATTAGCAAGAAACTTGAGTGGTGATAGAGAGAGAATGCGGTGTAAGAATAAATTGACGCAAATTTTTTGAAAATTTCATAGTTTAGGTATGAAAGATTAAAAGTAAAACAAATTGAAGCTGCCTTTGAAGAGACCACGAAAAATTTGACTGTGCCGAAGCATTGAAAATGTTACTAAAATCGGGGTCATCCGTAAAAATTTGGTGCTTGGAAAAGCTATAATCTAAGATTTTAGCTTGCTAAGTAAGCATGGGCAGAAAAAACAGAGCTTAGAGAATCTGAAAGCTCGACCTGCAAAGACAAAAATAGGGGATCTGCAAAAATACAAAAGAGAGGAGTTTCTAAAGCATAAAAGCAAGAGTTCTGGCTAAGCTTGTTTGTGTCAATCAAGGCTGCAATCGCTCTGCAGATCTGTTTCGATGGACAAGAAGAGCTTGGAATTGCCTCTCTATCAATCGTTGCAAATATTGCTCTGCTCCATCAGTCGATGCTACAAACGCAAGATCAAATATGTGAGAGTCAAGATTTGCAAAATGCTGCTCTGCCCTGCTCTACCAGCCCACTGCTTGCAAACACACTCTCTTTGGCAGCAGGAAAATTTTTAAGGGACCTATAATTTTACCTTTAAGTATAATCAATTGGTCATTCCTTATAAAATATGGCCACAAAACTGTAGCCTAAACGGGCCATTCTTCCTATTTTTCTGTAATGTCGTTGCAACTCAATTGGCAATTTTTCAGCCAAATATCTAATAATGTGTAGCTCAAATGGCGATTTTTAGTTAGAAGCTAATTAAATTTAGAGCTAGATGCCCAAACATAACAAAGTCGCTAATTTGACACCATATATAAATGTTTTTAAGTTAAACATCCTATGAATTTGAACTCATAACCTCATATAAAAGTAACACACAATACACAAAATATTTAATAACGGCCCCAAATTGTATGAACTTCAGCCCTAAATTGCATGCGTTGGACTTTGACATATCTTTAAAACAAATGATTCTCATAGCACAAGCACGGACTTCAAGATATCTTCAGAATAAATACTTCTACAAAGCTCAAGCATGGACTTTGGCATGCTTTCAGAACAAAAGCATCTACAAGTAAGAAAATTAGTAGGTATATTTGGGAGCCACAATAATAACGCTAAACTTTATTTATTCTAATAAAATATTCAATAGTGTTAAACCATTGAATGAACCATAAAATTTAATGGTACAAAACAATACGTGTAAAACCAACAGATGAATAATAAACGTTTCGTAGACCAAAATAAGAACTTCGAGCCTTAATTTGCAGGTTGAATCAGCTTCTGGTCATGCCAATTCTTACTGTAATACATCCTTCTCACCTTTTCCATCCAGAAATCCATGTTTCATATTTTTGTAATACTCTACGAAAATCCCTCTCATGTTCCCTCAATAATATATGGATAAAGGAGCTAATCTTTCTAAAATATAACGTGTGGCCTAGTCCAAACTGAATTCATCAAAATTAAGAGGTTCATTATGCAACGGGATATGTATCTACACTCACAAGTCAATCTAAATTCAGAAGTTCTATTTGTATCAATGAGATTCTGAACTTACCGAACTCAAAGTTAACTTAAAGTTAATATACGTTCCACCAGCCATGGGTTTTTATGGAAAGAGTTTTTCCATGGCTGGTTGTGCACCATAAAAAACTTTTACACTATTTACAACAGCTAAAGATATTTATGTGACGATTCTAGCATTCTGCCACAACGGGTTCTGTAAAAAGGGCATAAAACAAGGTTTAAAATGAAACGCACTTATTTAAGAAGTGCGTTTGAAAGATTCCTTCTGAAAATTTATAAAATTCTGAAATCCCTCTAAAAAGGGCCTTTTTATTATCTTTAGTCCAAAGATTTATAAAATTGCTCGTGAAAACAGACATTTTAAGAAGACTTAGTATTAAGGAAAAACACACACACACAAAAAATTCCCATTGTAGAGGGGGAAAGAACTACAATGAAACTCAAAGATTTACTATGGGGCAAATTCGTATGAAGAAATTAGATGCTTTTGTACCTTGTCCCTGAAAATTTTTATATTAGTTGTTTTAGAAGACAGGAAATTTGTTATTTCACAACCATTTTGGCTGAACATCCTAATGGACCTTAAAACACATTGGGATCAGTTGAACAAACTTCTTGAATGACAAACCATTGTTTTTGCATCACATAGTATTACAATTACCAATACATCCACGATATTTTGTAGTTAAGTCAAGTTTTAGTTGATGATGCAAGATAAATTTATACCGAGGATACAAAAGTTGAAGTAATGAAGCCATGTGATTACATGCCCTCCTTTTTTATTCTCGGAGATGTATTTTTGAACGCACATACCAATCTACAACATGGTGATGCTCAGTCAATCTCCTTAGCAATGTTGAGCATATTCATCACAATTACGCCATCTCAGAAATGGGCACCATGCACATTTCTCGGCAAGAAGTATTCGTCTGCGCTTTACCCTTTCCTAAATATTTTGTAAATAAATAGGTAAACTTCTGAGGGGTTGCTACTCCTCGCTCCCCTCTGGATAAACCACGTGGTTTCCTTCTAGTCAAACACCTGTGTCACCATAATATTTTGGAGTTCTTTGCCTTTAGTAGCAATTTTTTAGATGCCTAAAGTGAAGTTCGCATGTATGTAGAGAAAAAAAAGTAGAAATAACAACATGATTCGACTACTTTATGCTCTAACATTGCATTACAAGCTCAGAAATTTTAGAACCGTTTTAGAACTTTTTAGACTAAAAAACTAAGAAAAGTGTGTAAAATTATCCCTTATGTGTGTTACTTTAGCAGTTTTCAGTTGCCAAACCCTTTGGCGAGTAAGAAAGACCCCAAAAGATTTTACACGATATATACTTTACCTCTGGACTGCATATATATATACATATATATATAAATGTTTTATATATATATGCAATTCGGTATAAATTTATACCGTTTCTCCGTATAGATTTATACCGCAAGAGTTCTCTTTTCTTCGGATATATATATGTAAGTATGTATATATATTATTATATATATATACACATATATGTGTATAAATTGATTGTCTGAAGGTTATCTGCGGTATAAATTTATACCGAGAGAGTCGTCATGTGATATAAATTTATACCGAGAGAGCTCTCAGCAGATAATGAGGGAGCTCTCACGGTATAAATTTATACCGGAAGCTCTCAAGATGAATCGAGAGAGCTCTCGCAGATAAATTTATACCGCCGAGTCCTCTTTCATGTATAAATTTATACCGCCGAGTCCATTTTGGGCATAAATTTATACCATGCTAACTCTCCGGGCATGTTATATCCAAGACAAAGACTACCTATTATGGTATAAATTTATACCACCTAAAATTTATTTTGAAGATGTTATGTCCACGCATTGTCCTCGCCAGATACATAAGTCTATAGCAAGACAGATGAGCAAATAAGAGCAAGTATATAAGATTTAAGAGCGAAAGCGCCTTCGACTCCAACTTGTGCTTCAAAGTGTAAGTTTGTTCAATGAGGCATACTTTCATGTGAAAATGTTTGCTTCAATGAGGCAATGTCAAAATGTTGCATTTTTTACGCTTTTATTCATAGTTTTGTAATCGATTTTGAAAACTTTGAATAAAATACCTTTTGGCACTTTTAGTGTGCTTTGCTTTTTTTCAATGTCTATTTTGTTTAGTTTTTGAAAATATTACTATTTCTCAAACCAAACTAGGGGGGCCAAAAAGGGATGTCAAACAATTTTGAATGGAAGCTAAGTTCACACCCCCCCTCAAAAATGATGCCTAAAATTTTCAAATTGTCACACTTGTCACAAATATACCATGAAAAGGGACCTTTTTGGGGGGATTTTAGGGAATCTTTCAAAGATTCCTTTTGAAGTGCGTTTTGAGCAAATTAGTGCGTTTCATTTTAAACTTTGTTATAATTAGAATTGTGCTCAGAACTTTGAAAGTCAACATGTTTCCCGGATTTCTGTTGGACATTGGTCTCATGACCAGAACACTTCAAAGAATTTTGTAAGTTTTTCCTCATTAGTACCAATTTCTTAACAGTAGATATGTACGGGTAGGATTCTTGTGTTACAACATGGCCCTCACTCTCCCTAATGTACCTAGTTGTTCACTCTTTTTGAGTGAATAATAACAGGTTGTCCCTCCATTCCACGGTAAATAGCTGACCAAACACACTTGGTTCTCTTTGATAGATTGCGTAGCTATTTGACCTATGGTATCTAGCCTAATATGTTAAACATGAAACTAAGAGTAGAGAGTCATTTAAGATAGGTTTATGGCATATCTTTTCTCCTAATATAACACACGTTCATTGACATTCTTAGAAATATTTTGTGCTTTATCTTACCATTTCCCCATCATAGTGTTGCACTAGATTCCCATATTCCTATTTGAACACTAGACAGTATATGTTCAGGATACCATGGATTTCGTATGTTTATAAGAAGAATATTTAGTGACTTGTTCAGTTTAATAGGTGGAGATCTACATGTGTCGTCTTCATACAACCCCATATGGTTCTAGACTATGGAAATGCAAATTTCAAAGGCTAAGTTCTATACTTCGTTGCAGACCTGATTAAAATGTAGTTTGTGGCTTCGGCCAAATTTCTCTGTAGGTCTTCATATAAGAAAATTCGGCCATGTTATGCCATCGATGCTCAAATTTTACTTGCTTATAGAATCAAAGACGTAGACATCCCTGCTTTACCAATGCTTCCCAATATATTTCCGACTGGATCTGCTAATGCTGGAGATACTTGGTAGAATCAATGGCAAGATTGCCAACATGAAAAACAGAATGGTCGCAATTTTTGGGAATCGAAACGACCAACCAGAATCAGGTTTATATTTCAAGATTCTAGAAGGTCTTTTGATTTAGCTACTTTTGATTTCCTACAGAGGTATAAGGTGTGGCTTGAATCAGAACTACACCTTTAAGCTGTAAACCACTTTGTTATTAACTTCTAAGCTAAGGTTGATTGATTCTATTGTTCAGATTTCAAAAAATATAAATATGATTTATTGGCTCTCGCAGCATAGCTGGTTTGTGTAGGCAAAATTCCCTTCAAGATTTATTCATTCCCAGTGGCCATCCGTTTGAAACCCTTCCAATATTTCTATTCTTAGAACATTGTTTATTTTTGCCTAAAGAAATTCTTGGAGCTCTCTCTTGCAGTACAGGTTATGGAAACATATTGCTTCTTAATTTACAAAGGAATCATCTACTTTTAGATCCCACTACTCCATCCCAGTGATTTACATTCCTTTCCTTAAATCTCTGGTAACAATCTCCCCTCTCAATATGTTAATTACATAGAGCTGTAGTTGCCATTATATCTTTTCAATTTCTGTTCACTCTTAGTATGGTTATGCAGATCTATCCATTTGTTTTATTGAGAATTCTAGATTTAAGGCTTGCCCGAAACGTGCTTATTGCACATTTAAAATTTTGAAATCTGTTGTTTTGTTGTACCCTCTTAATCTTAGTTCTATTACGTGCTTCTCTAAAGTCAAGCCATAACTCTTTAGGTTTATTCTCTTAATCATAGTCTATAGGCAGTCTTTGCATGCAGCAACATCTCTATAATGCAAGGGATGAATGTTGACCTTGAATGTAGATATGTACACTTTAGATTTTGCTTCCAGAGTTTTCCACAACTGAAAAGGTCCTTCACTTAATATTAACCTTCTAGCATACACGTTTCTTGATCTCTGTTGCTTGTGTTTGTTTAATACTAAAGTCCTTCTAAGCTCAAATTCTCTCTCAATTTGTTTACTGCAGTACCATTTGACTTGTACTTACTTCTGAAGCTCTGCTATGCCGTTTAAACTAAGTCTTCTACTTTTATTCTGACTGTCTGATTTGTGCTAGGAGATGACACCCATTAATGTCCTATTGAATGTGATTCAGTTCTTGTCATGTCAACCTTCTACATGTACACCTAGGATGTGCTCTATAACTCTCTATTCTTATTCTAACTGCTGCAATTGTGGGCGTGAAAAATTCTCTCATAAAGGTCCTCTAATCTTAATTTTTCCTACTCTTATTCTAGATGTTTCCTACTCCAATGTTTCCTGATCCATGTTTTTAAGTTTTTAAGTAATATGCTGCTAATACAATCGGACATCAGGTCATCCTAGAATTCAAAAAACGCCTATGTGTTGATTATAGGTTGCTGAATCAGATTACTATCAAGAATGGTTATGTTTTGCCCAGAGAAGATTATCTCTTTGATCAATTAAGTGGTAGCAAATTCTTTTCTAAGATTGATTTGCGCTCCGACTACCACCAGATCAGAATTAGGGAAGAAGACATTCCTAAAATTGCTTTTCGTACAAGATATGAACATTATGAATTTGTAGTAATGCCATTCGAGCTTACCATACATGCCAGCCACTTTTATAGGGCTTATGAATGATGTTTTCTGGGCTCAGCTTGATCAATTCATGCTCGTGTTCTTCGATGACATTTTGATTTACTCTAAAACACTAGAAGAGCATATGGAACACACGCGTTCAGTTTTTGAATCTCTTGAAATAGCATAAGCTACGGTAAACTTTCCAAATGCAGTTTTGCCCAAGAGCAGTTGATTTATTTGGGCCATGTTGTCTTCAGTAAGGGAATTGAACCGGATCCTGAAAGGGTGAAAGCCATACAGGAATGGCCTCAACCTCAATCTGTAAGAGAAATCAGGGCATTTTTGGGTTCAGCTGGATATTATCGCAAGTTTGTTAAGCAATTTTCCAAGAAGGCAGCTCCTCTGACCACCTGCTTCAAAAGAATTTAGCTTTTCAATGGTCTGAAGTATGTCAACGTAGCTTTCAATTTTTGAAGGACGCTTTGACGTATGCACCTATTCTAAAGATTCCTCGCATGGAGCGAGATTTTTGTGTAGTAATTGATGCCTCAGGCTCTAGTATTGGGGGTGCTTTACTGCAAGATGGCTATGTGTGTGCTTATGAATCTAAAAAGCTTAGTCCAGCTGAACAGAAATATCCAACACATGATCTGGAGATGCTTGCAATTGTTTGGGCTTTGAAGTTATGGAGATATTACATCTTAGGTAAGAAATTTCTCCTTAAGACAGATCATCAAAGTCTTAAGTACTCTGTAACGCAGCCGCAACTGAACAATCGCCAAAAGAGATGGATGCAATTGTCGCAAGAATATGATTATACTATAATGTATCAGCCTGGCAAGGATAACGTAATCGCGGACGCATTGTCCGAAGGTCATATTGTATTGCAATTAGTATTGCTATTAATAAGTGGGACAACAACTTAAGTCAATTAATCCAGAAAGATCCTCATTACCGACCTATGATAGCATCACTTGAACAAGGTGAAAGCAAGGATCCCTATAGGTTGGAAAGGTCTAAACTATTTTATCATAATCGACTATATATACCTGATAATGCAGAGCTTAAACAACAAATTCTAAAGGAAGCTCATGACAATCACATGTTCGGTCACCCTGGAATTCAAAAAACCCTTCATAAAGTTTATAAACAGTTCTTTTGGCCTGGCATGAAAAAGAAAATATTAAATTATGTAATCAGATGCCCCATGTCAGAAAGCGAAAGCTTCTTGCCAGAAGATTGCTGGTGAATTGCAACCTTTGGATATTCTAGATGCAAAATGGGAAAGTGTCTGTATGGATTTTATTGTGGGGTTGCTCAGAACTCGGGCAAGGTATGATTTCATTTATGTTGTAATGGATCGTCTCACTAAGCAGGCTCATTTATGTCGACCAGAACTATGGCCATTGCAGCAGATATTGCAAAGATATTAATCAAGAGTGTATTCTGTTTGCATGAAATGCCTAAGGTCATTGTGTCCGACAGAGATACACGTTTTTTTGGTGAATTTTGGCAAGCTTTGTTCCAAGAAGTTGGAACCCAATTGCGGATGAGCACCGCATATCATCCTCAGACGGATGGCCAGGTAGAAAGAGTTAATCAGATTGTGGAAGACATGCTCAGGATGTATGTGCCAGAACATCCACATTCTTGGGAGTCCTATCTATATCTAGTAGGGTTTGCCTACAACAACACGTCTCAGGATTCCATAAAAATGAGCTTATTTGAGGCAGTATATGGACAAGAATGCAGATATCCATTGACTTGGTGTAATCTGCAATGTAAAGTAGATTTGGTCCAGACTATGGGAGAAGATATTGGAACACAGCTCTGAATTATTAGACACAATATTTCTATAGTACAGAATAGGTAGAAACAATCTGCAGATAAGAGGAGGAGAGACCCTTGGAGTTCCAAAAAAATGATATGTTATTTGTTAAGATAAATTCTAAGCAAGGTATCTTGAGATTTAAGAAAGCTGAAAAACTAGCACCTAGGTATGCAGGGCCTTTCAAAATTATCCAGCGTATCGGGTAAGCTGCATATCGTTTGGAATTACCTGTTGAGGTTAAGGTGCATAACGTATTCCATGTTAGCAACTTATGTAAGTATCTAGCTGATCCATCTCATGTACTGCTACAGGATACTCTGGTTGCAGTCAAAGAAACTCTCGCAGTAAGGCCTCAGAAAATTTTGCAAGTTGACACTAATATACTGCGAGACATAACCATTAAAAAATATTTAGTGCAATGGGTAGGATATCCGCAAGAAGACATGACCTGGGAGGATGCTATCAAGATCAAGGAGCTCTATCCTTCCGTTCCAGTAAGTCACGAGGACATGAGTTAAATTCTACAAGGTGAGAATGTAACGAACCTAGTGGCCTTGAAGGCATGTTGTTAGTAAATTAAATTTAAAATAAACATTCTTAATATGTTAATAGTCAATAAACCTTTAAGCAAAATTTGTGAACACCTTTAAATTGGGTATGCTGCAATATGGCAACAACATATCGGCCTGATTAAGAAATAACCATGCCAAATTGGACCTCCAGCATGCCAGATGGGTATCTGGCAGGATGCCCTGGCAATATGATAGGTTGCCAGCTGGGGTTTTCTACATTAGCTAAACTATATAAGACGAAGAGGACCTTGCAAAGGAAGAGAAACCAGATGGGTTTTGAAGCGGAAGGCTGAGGAGGAAGCTTGAAGCAAGAAGACGTTGAGCAAGCCAATTCTAAGCATCATAAACGATCTGGAAAATACCAGGTGGGGATTTATGCATGCTTCAGGTTTCATCTCTTGATTGTAGCTTGTAAGGAAATAAGAAAAATAGAGCTAAATTCTGTACTTTGAATCCTGCTGTAAATCCAAAACCAATTCCATCCTCACTGGTCGTAAAATTATGAGCACCTAAGGCCTTGAGTGAGTCTTAATATGATCCATGGCCTGTGAAGCCAGTTAAGTTGATGATTGTGAAATTACAGTCCTGGTAATCAATGCTTAAGTTATACAGTAAGGGAGGTGGAGTACCAATGGTGACGTGCCCACCTTTGGCGCTGACGTGGTGGCTCACATGGCGCCCAAATTAGAACAGGTGTAAACCTAAATGGTGCAGCCGCTTTCTGTTTCGATTTAGGGTTCCTCCTTCTGTGGCGCATCTTCCGACCAGATTTGGCTCACGATTCATCCTTCATGGTGTCCAAACAACAGCTGGATGGTGCCGCCTTTGCTCTTTTTGGCGCCATGGATGCTCCTATCTTGGCACCATTCATTACCTCAACGGATATAAGGTAGGCAAGCTGTTTTTATCTATTGTTGCAATGGATTTACGGCATCAACGACCTCTAAAACCTGTTTTATTGCTGGATTCATGAGGTGGATACAAATCCAACGGTTATTTTACAGGATCAGTGAGATGGCATGAAATGGTAGAATCTTTACCATTCCTTTCTTCCCTCCAATTTACTAAACTGAATTCAAGCTTCCCTCCTCTCTTTTCCTGCGAGTTTTTGGCAGCCAATCTTATGTATAAATATGATGCAGGGTCTTTGTTTTCAGAACACTGGTGCTTTGGAGGTCTTTTGGGAATTCTTTGGAAGCTGCTTATGATTTAGAAGCCCATGAAGAGGCAATTCAAAGGATTCAAGGAGGTAAAATTCTGCCTCAATTTATGTATTTCTTAATGCTTTGTGTTCTCATTGCTGATTGCTGATGCTTTCCATTGTTTTTGCAGCAATTTGGATTGGGATTTGCTTTTTATTTGCAGCTTTTAGTCTTCCATTTCCTTTGCATCTGCGACTTTCCTTTCATTTGAAATTTCAGTTTTCATCTTGAGTACTTGATTACTTCATCATGAACTTGAGAGGCAATAGGATAATTGCCCCTGCCCCTGATGCACCGTCAATTGACAATCCTATTTCTGAACCAAATATTGCTAGACAAAAGAGAACTTCAAAAGCCAGACCTATTGTATTGAAGTCTTCCAATTCCTCTTTGCCTTTGGGGAGAAAAAGAGTGAGGAATCAGACAAGGGGGGCTTGGACAGTGGAGGATTTAAATCAGGCTCTGGAATCCATAGAAAATGGCATCCTAAGCATTAGAAAAGCAGCCAAGCATTACGGTATTCCTCAAACGGTGTGTGATGGACATGGTTCTCATGTTACTACAGCTACCATTCAGAAAGCAAAGGAAATGGGCCTTCATATTATCCAATTGCCTGCTCATACTTCCCATAAACTTCAGCCTTTGGATGTTTCTTGCTTTTCTTCTTTCAAGTACCATTTTCGGAATAACAGGTCACAATTTATGCACCAGCATATGGATGAGGAGAAGAAGGAGCCAACGAAGGAGGATTTGGCTGCTCTAGTTTCAGATGCATTGCAGAAATCGTTAACTCCTACAAACATAACTGCAGGATTTTGCAAAACAGGTATATGGCCTTTCAATTCAAATGCCGTGGCTCCTGAACCCCTAGCAGATCATTTGGCATCACAATTGAATGTTCCTACAAATGTGCCTGTAGCTGCACCACCTGAACAAGAACATGCTGCAGCCAATAATGCAGCAGTTAATGGACTAGTGGCTTTGGCTAATGCTGTTGATGCTCCAGAAGTTCAATCTGCAACCATTCAACCTGCACAAGCTGGACCTGCTGCTACTGAACCTGAAGTTGCACAAGCTGGACCTACTGCTACTGGACCTGCTGCTACTGAACCTGAACATGCACAAGCTGGACCTGCTGCTACTGAACCTGAGCATGCACAAGCTGGGCCTGCTGCTACTGCACAGAAAAAGAGGGCAAGGCTACCTCCTGGTTTAGTAGGTAAGCTATATGTTACTTCAGATGAGGTTATCCGTGCTAGGCTAGAGCATCAACAGCAAATAGAGGAAGCAGCTAGAATTAGAAAAGAAAAGATGGAAGAGAAAAAGGTCCTTCAAGAGAAAAGAAAGGCAGCAAAAGAGATTGAGTTGAAAAGGAAAGAGGAAGCTAGGATAGCAAGGCAACAAAAGAAGAAGGTCCATAGCACTGTTAAGAAAGCAAAGAGAAAGAGAGTTGTAATTGAAGACAGTTCTGATGATGAGGAGGTCATGGTCATAGAATTGGCAAGGGAAAGGGCAAAAACCAGAAGAGGATGTGCTAGTACATCCAATGGATTGCAATTGGAAGTTAACATTCCAATTCAGGTTGAGGATCAAGATGCTACAAGTATGCAAGTTGAAAATCAAAGTAATGTTAACATATTACAAGATTCACAAGACCATAATGATCAGGATACTTGCATTGGCTGTAGTATAGAAGATACACATATTTGCTCGTGGGATGAGCACTGCAGAAACAGAAAGCAAAATGATGAAGAACAAGAAGAATTTGGCAGTCCTGCTGAGTACTGGACAGAACCAGATGGATACCATGGCAGGGACAATGTAAATTGTGGGGACAGCCAAGAGACAAACTCTGAAGACTCAAGGAGAAAAACAAAGGCATTAGATGAGGTTTACAGAAAAGAAGCTGATGATCATCTAAGAAAATATGGGCTTTAAAAGGTCTGATCATGATTTTTGGATGTCTTTCAAATGTATTTTAAGTTTTGAGCAATGAAAAAATAATGTAATGTTCTTCTTCTCATGTAATCAGATTTTTAAGTATCATGTTGGACTGAAAATGTATTTTCAGAATATGTATTTAAATATTGATGAGCTCATGTGACATGATTCATATTATTCTGCAATGTTTTAGTTCTTGCTGAAATGTTTGTGAATTTCTGACTTGCAGCACCAAATCATGTCAAAGTCTAGGTTGCAGCAAGGTAAGTTTTGATTTTATATTCCTTCTGTTTTACATTTTTTAGTTTAGTGGAGATGATTATATCACCATAAGTGGCAACACTTTTGATGTTATCATCATCTCCACTATGGATTTGATGTGTTTGCTTGTTTGGCATTTTGTAGGAGAGATGATTGGTTTGCCAGCCTGTGTGCTGGTTTAGGGTTCAATTCCCTAACATACTCAGGCAGGTAAAGATTCATAAAGGACAATTTATGCACCATAGTGAGGAACCAAGTGCACCATTGAAAGTAATGGAGTGAACCATTGAAGGGGAGAAGTTGAACCATTGCAGGCGTGATTATGCACCTACAAGCACAAGCATATCACAATTAGGGGTCTCGAATGCACTATTGCTGATGCACCATAAGGGACTTGGGGTCACCATCAGGGTGATCAGACCCCCTCCACTTTGGATGTTAATTATATTAAAAAAATTTAATTTTTGGAGATGGATTAAGTTCTGTTGTAATCTGCATCCCTTAGGGAGCAGAACTGTAAGAAATAACTTTAATTTGGTTTGAAGTTACAGGTTCAATGGAGATTCTTCTCTTAAGTGCACCATAGGTGCTCCATATCCCTTAGCTTCCTATTAAACGACTTGCAATCAGTCGGATCTGTAACTTGTGCCCAACCTTTGCTCAGAGGACGGGTCCGACACTGTCACACCTGGTTCTCTGTCTTGGAATTAGAGTTCTTATTGCAAATCTGAACTTGTAGCTTTTGTTGGCAAATCCGATCCAATTCTAGTTTGCCGCCTTTATCTGTAAGCATCCATCCTTACGAGGCCTGTTCTGCTCTGCGGCTTCTTTCTTTAGTTACCGACTTCCAGCACGTTCAGGCAGGGTTGAAGATGGTCTGCTTAATTGATGCCATACAATATCATAATCGGGTCGCATTCCATTCCGGTGGTGCATTCTGATGCGCCCACGTCGACTCAGCCAAGAACAGGGAATTGCAGTTGTATTCTTAGATTCTGCATCACCGCCTGCGCAGGTTAGAGATCAGACAGAAATACTGAGATCATGCAGCTCCCCGATTATGATATTGTAGGGGTAACCGATCTGGTCCCCCTTTCTGTTCTTGGCAAGGGGCTGCCGCCAGTCGCGAAATTGCCCTGCCAAGAACAGAAAGGGGTCCCAAATCGGTTACCCCTATATACATCATGATGTGAACCCATAGGCCGATTGGTCTCAGTGGATGATAAAAATCATTCTTTCTTTCTTCTTTCTTTCTTTGGCTTAGATCTAGTCAGAGAATCGGGAGCCGTATGCTATGTTTGGGTCAGCCTTGACGGCCTGTTGATCGTGTCTTCTCTGTTTTTATTGAGGGGATACCAGGTCCCCGTATCTCCATACTTTAACAGATATTTTATCCTAAGGTCTTGGAACCATACCTTAGCAAGCCTTTATCATAACATATATAAGTATATACATCAACGTTATTTATGGTGCACGTGTCGAATCCAGCAATGCTCTAACGTTTAGTTTCCGGCTTCGTGAATGACTCGTGAATTAAAAAAAAGGGCAGGGAAAAACGGGGTGTGTCGCACCTTCTCGATTTTCAGCTATTGGAGTTGAAAATGTTCTTCAGGGTATCCAATCTCTGTTTGTGCTATGTTTTGACTGTGTGATCCGGCTCTTATAAGAAACCTGGAATTATTGATTATTTTATGCTCTCAGCTACTCCAGGATTTGGTTCGATTCAGATGGGCTATTCCATTTTCAATATTTGGCTTCATTTTATTCTGGATCCTCTTCACCAGCTTTAGGTCAGTGCTTCATCAGGTTCAACTCTGTGCATTGGATTTTTTATGAGAGGAGGCAATTATACGAAAACATATTAACCCTACACTCCATGATTCTTCTATAAATAAGGTTAATAAGGCACTGCTTGATCATATGGATCTAGATTCTGGCAGAGTATGGTTTAATTCCAAGTGTTCTGCAAATGAAAATGGTCGAAATGATTCCGGCATGCACAATATTTAGCAGAGTTCTTGATATATGCACGTAGCCCAACCTGGCCACAGCTAATCCGACCACATTGGCCGCTTCTCCTTAAGAAAACAGGCCGAAATAATTTTTGGATGGCTTCATTCTCTTTTTGCAGAGCCAAATCTGGCCTTAATGCCATAAACGGCCGCCTGTATGGATGGGGTTTGTATTTGCAGGGTTTTTAGTTATGCCATGGCCGGAGCAGCCAGGTATTACGCCTCCGGGCATTAAATCGTGCGGTAAAAGAACTTTTGACGGGAATCGTATGCTAGAACACATTCAGAAAGGGAAAGCAATTGATGAATGCTGGAAAGAAGTTCAAAATAAAGACGAGATGTGACGGAAGTTCATTGAAGTTTCTAGATATTTTCGTGCAACAGAGATGGACGGCAAGCAGATCCGAGATTTTGGAGCTCTGTACATTCGGGGTTTTCCTCTATGGATGCAGCGCCATGCTTGAGATTTGATGTGGCAAGGTTTCTCGTTGGTATGCTGAAGTTCTCATGCATTATGGAGAGGATGGCTTGGGCCTTGCCAAACTTGCACATTCAAGGTGTTATCCAGATCTAAGGGGACATCACAAGGATTTGTACTATGGAACTGGTGAGCTGCCAATGTTCACTTATTACTGGCACTTATGAGAAGAATTTGTGATGATTACCTGTTTCTTCTGCTGCAGAGCAAGTACAGATGTTTTGCCTGTGGAGGAACTGTTATTTTCAGATATTCTTACAGAGTATGTTGCATGACTTGTGGATGCACTATTTAGATGATTCAGACATTTTTTCTTAAGCTATTGCGTTTTGCCTGGTATGTTGCTGAGCAAGTACATGCAGGTGGTCTTGGAGTATGCAAATCCACACCATGAATCAGTCTTTCAGGAATTACGGGTAAATTTCCTTCTTAGATAGTGGTTGTTGAACTTGATATCAATGTCTATTATAATAATTGGTGCAGCATGTTTGTGCCACATGCATTGTCAGTTCCTTTCGCATCTTACTCTTGGGTTTGTTATGCAGGTTGTATGCTATGGGAAATTAAGGGTGACATTTGGCAACAATTTTAAGGTGCCACCATGTCTTTTTACTGTACTTATTACCTGTAAGATGGCATGTGTGTGCAACTGTATGCTACAATAATTTTCATTTATCGCAATTAGAGATCCGATTTTATTTAATGCATGTGATTTAAAATTATGTTGAATGCAATCTTACTTTACGAATTATTATCGCTGTTGAAAATTGTGTCATCCTATATCATCAAGGCATGTTATAAAATATGGAGATTGAATTGCATTTGGAATGGTTCATGCATGTGTATTAATTCAGTGTGCTTTTCTGCTATTGTAATTCTTCTGTACCCATCTGGGACAACATTTTGTTGGTTGATCCAGTTATTTCTTCACATTTTGTTGTGTTGTGTTTTGTTAATGAATCATTGTTTACTGCAAACTGCTTGGCAGAGGTTGCTTTGTTTCTTGTTCCTCTTTATATGGTGGGGCAGTGTTAAAAGTCCGAGTGGTTGGAGACGCACAGATGATCTTGGGTTTTCTATTTTACTGTGGTTGATGTTAACGAATCTTTTTTGCATTTTCAAGGCCTACAATTGGTGGAAACGCCAAAAAGGATACCGAACTTGTGAGCAGCATTACACAAGGTTTATAAATATGCTATGAAAGGCTAGATTCGGCAGAAGGGCTCTTTAATGAAATGGAAACATTGGATATTCAGCCCACAGTTGCAACTTGGACATCTCTATGTCATGCTTATGCAGCCTCAGAACAATACAAAAAAGTTGAAGAGATAATAAGAAGGATGGTGGATAGTGGCAAACAACCTACGGTGATGCTAACATAAGTAACATTTTCTATGGCAGTGATTTTGCTTCTTAAATTTTCTCTCTTATTTTGGGATCTTGTTGTGGAGATGTTGTCTAGATTTTTAGTTTGTTTATGAGACATGCCTTTGCACTTGGTGATCAATATTTAGGTAAAATTTAGGTACTTTACAGGATTCTTTTTTGCAGCATCTGGCATCAATCCTGGACATCTCACTTATTTTCGTTTTTGTGGTCGGGTGATTGCATTGGCCTTGATGCACGGAGTGCAGTTAGACATATTATTTGCTGTTTCCTTCTTCAGACAGCTAGCAGGTGTTCCCATAACTTGGGAAGATGCTAAAGATGTAGATCCATGTTTGCATGAAAGTTGTAAAGAAAATCTTGAACATGGATGCTGAAGTGCTGGATTCATCTGCTTATGATATTGTGTTGATGCAGAATTATTGGTCCATAATTATGTTGCATCCAGAACTAGTAGATGGAAGTTCAGGGACACTGGCCATAGAGTCTTATGTTGTAGATATTCCAGAGGGAAACACAAAGCAAGATACATGTTTTTTTGTGGAAATGTTGATCAAGTGCAACCTTGAGTCCTTGGCAAAAGCTTGCTTCTCAATCAACTTCAGATAATGCAAACCATTACAGAGATAGACAAATAATAGATTTTTTGCGAACGGAATGATTTTGTTACTAACTAAGGTTAATGTTGCTGTGTAGCTATCTTCTATCTATATGCAAACAGAAACGAATTAGGCAAAGTATATGACATATGCTCATATATCTTTTCAACTTTGGCAGTATAACTAAGCAATGCATGAGAATGCATATAACATGGTCTAGACATATTATGGGACTCTGAAAGTCAGAGTTAGTGCGCGCCCACCTCTATAGACCATTGATTTTGAAATCTCAACTCCCTCTCTGGATTCTGTAGTCACTTCTTACAGGCTAGCCTTCTCAAGTGACATGAATGGCCTTCTCAAGTGACATGAATGGACTTGGCATCCTATGGTCAAGTTCTCTCCAAGATATAATATATCTATTACTTTGGCAGTTGCGTTGTTATCGTAAGGATGACATGCCCGTCAGTATCAAAATAAAAGGAAAACTCGTCACCTTGCTACATCTAATGGTAGCAAAATAAAAGGAAAAGTCGTCACCTTGCTAGTTATAAGAAATATATATGCACATATCCAAGCTCCAACTTTGGCGGCAACTGTTTGCAATGAGAAATCTTATTTAAAAAGCAAATTGTTTACACTCTGGTTTGGTAATTAGTGCAATCGACGGACACTTTTACGCTGTTACCCTAACAGAAAATGTAAAGATTGGTTTTTTCAACTACGTCTTTTTTTGCTACAGTTTGAATTGAGAAACTTCACCTTAAAATGCTCTCCATAGTAGTGGGTTTAGAACTGATACCTACCAAGTTGGTAAAGAGAAATGTTCGCGGCGGCCTTGGCCGCCGCGATAAATTTCTTGTAGTTTTAAGTTATAGAATCGTGCCTTGATGACTTAATCATAGATCCATGCTTACATGCTAAAAGTAGGAAACCACGTTCTCTTATATTTTGCTTAAGGTTTTATATTCTTGTTAGACTCTTAACCATCTCTTGCATTGCTTGACTTGTGCCGTAATATAGTATTTTCAGTGCTTGTTATTATGGTGTGATATTTGTGTATACTGCATGATGTATTTATGAATATGGGTTGGGTCTATCTTCTGGGATTCTATTATGTAACAGTCTTCGTAATTATTAGCACCTTGCATTAAGTTGAGCGGCCCATTTTTGGAGGGATGGGACGGCCTTGCAACTCCGCATCCGTGGCCAGAGGTCTAGAGGGATGAGTCCAAAGGGACAACCCCCTTGTTTTAAGGCCTGTATATACAGTGGAATATGTCTCCTTGGGGTCGCGACCCAAGCGGAAAGTTGGATTGGATCATAGATCCTATGCATGTAGTTATATATTTAGCATGAGACAGTATGAGATTAATAATCTAACCTCTTGCGGGAAAATGAAGCGAGGTAAGTCGCTGTAGTCGTGTATTGAACGTGGATGGCTATTCCATTATTAGTATGGTCGTTGGTTCCCTACTCCAGTTTTCCCCACTTAGTCTGGGTGGACTAACCCCTCTTGCTTGTTGTATGTCTAATGGCACGTCCAGATGAGCAGTATCACGTTACACTTAGACTCCTTTGTGATGTGGTGGTTACGGGAAACTTGGGACGAGCCAGAGTTGGTGTTAGTGTAGGTTACGTACGCATACGTTACGTTTTCCATACTTAAGGTACCGTACCCATACGTACTGTACGTACTTATTCATTTGGTGCATCAAATAAGATTTTTTTTTTTAGTTTGTTGTTTACGTGTGCGAACAATACAGGTATGGTACGTACTTTATATATACGGTACAAGTACTTTTCAAAAAAATAAATAAAAAAAGTACTTCTTAAATACAGTACGTATTTTATAGTATCGTACGTACCATACGCGTACTATAAACAACATCTTTTGACGTACGTTTTTACGCTAAACTGGCCCTCGTACGTTACCCCATTCTGTACGTTACGTATTATACACGTGCAGTACGGGAAGTACGATACTACACTGGTTGGTGTCGAAGCGCCGGATTTACAACATGCTGACTGACCTCTTCCGACAGATATATTATGAACAGAGACAGTCGAGGGTTCATCTCTTAGATGGAGAGTCGGGACATGAACCTTCCGAGGGTTCTGGTTCTCCATGCAAAGGTTCATGAGCAACTGCAGTGGTGCATACATGAATTGACAAAGCAACAACAATTTCAACAAGAGCTTTGCTCTCGGCTTCGGGAAGGAGAGGCCATTGCACAGGCCACGGGACCCTATACCACCATCACCCCAGCGCAGATCACAACCCACACCCTGCAGACCGCAAATAGCACCCGCCGTGCCTGTCAGCATTGACTCGAGAACTGGAGAGTTCCAGGAGCTGAGACGCAAAAGCCATAATGTGGTGGTATGTGGCCTAACTAAAGAAGCAGGGGAGAACATCATCAACTGGCTCCAGACATTGATCCCACCCGAATGACGTTCCATATGCCGATGCACATTGTTAAGGTGAGATGCCATAACACCCAATGCCCTGATGCCCCCGGGTGGTCACATTCACGGTCGTGGATGCGCAAGTGTGAGCAGCTATCTTGTGTCAGGGCAAACAGTTGAAGGGGAATGCCATGTACGTCCAGCTCAAAAGGAAGGAAGGCTGTGGGCATGACTTGGACAAAGTTAAGAGTGTCCTCAGATACAGGGGAACTACAGACTGATCCGGGGCAAGATGTAGATCTTCTGGCTGCCAAACGCTGTTGCAAATGCTGCGAATCCCCGGGATCCTTCGACCGCTCCCTGACTATGCCCATGCTTCACTCGCTACATCTACACGCCCCGCCTGACCGCCCTCACCACCCGCCATCGCCCATAAGCCGCATGTCGCTTTCACTTCTACCGCCCCCTCTGCCCTCCCCCCACCCTTTGCCGCCATCATTGAATCTGCAGCTGCAGTACTGCTAGCAAATAGGAATTATGCCCCCATATGGTCTCCTGGAATTATCGAGGCTTTCCATGGCAGAAGGAAATAGTCTCAACACAGTTGCCGTAGGTATGGACCTCATCTTTCTCATGGAAATATGGGACCATGTAGGGCACAGACTACCCGACTTGTCAGGATACCAGCACTACTCAATATTTAATAACTGCACAGGAAAGCGAGGACACGGGGAACAATGCTACTCGTGTACCTATTTGCCTATGAAAAGGTGCAGACTCATTGCCTCAATTCGTGCGGGTGCACACCATCCCCGAATTAAGATAGATAGGTGGATTTTATGACAGAACATGATTTTTCAGTGCTACATTGAAGATGAATGTCACACCCTTTGGAGCTGTCTAGTATACGATCAAATCCGAACATGCTACGCTGAGTTGGTCAGGCTCGACCAATGTAATATTAAACACAACTATAATATGGATGCTGCGATCATATCTTTAGGAGGTCATGGATATACAGGCTCAGCTATGTCCTTGAAAACTCATCTGACATGTATATATTTCATAATGTATATTTGTACAATTTGTCAGCATTTTTATTATTGCAACATTTTTTCTCTCGAAAATCCTTTGGGGCGGGAGTTTTTTAATCCAGACAGTAATAAGTCTGCTGTGCTCCTTCATTGGGTCCCATGGGCTGATAGGTCTCCGTGGACGATAAAAACCATTCAATTCAATTCATTTTTAAAGAAAAGTCTCTCTAAATTTGGAGGCTAGATCTTATTAGCTATTGAATTTTTTCAAAGGTTAGAGTATTTGCATTGTCCATGATTACTTTACATGGCTAGGATTTCAAACTTCTATTTTTTTTATAGCTATTTTTTAGAAATATAATAATAGAATATGCAAATATAAGATAAAATAAAAAACATCGAACTTAAAGTTTATTCTAGATATGCCAAAACATGTGAAAAAAACAGTCCCCATCTCCTCCCCAACCCTTCCTCCCCCAAATGAATTATCCCTTAAGAGGGGAATTCAAAAGAAGAAGAGAGGAAGAACGAACCTACTCTCCTTAAGTTGTGCCGGACAGTTGGCTAAGGTATGGACTAAAGCCAAGAAGAAACATCAATCATGGTGCAAGGAGAATATGTAGGCGATAAGGACAAAAGGAAAAGACAGACACATTCTCAAAGTTAAATAGAACCAACAATTTCTGCAATATCTAAAAGTTCTAAATAAGGTGAACCTAAATTTGGTTATCATGTCAAGAGAAATCCATACAAGTCCTATAGATACCGCGGGTTATTTTGTCACACCCCCATTGAGCCCATACATATTTAATAGATGGTCTGAAGTACTGCAATTGTACACCATGGAGTTTAATTGGCTTGTAGCTTGTTATTAATATGTACACGAATAGATACTCCACGAACAAAAGGCTAAGAAACAATAAGTCTCTTTATCCTAACGAAGTTGACAAAGATTTTATAATAAAGATGTCCAAGTAGGATCTTGTTTAGGAGAAGTGAAGCAAGTGAAGATCACATGGGCTAGCTCGTGAATCTAGGAATATGTAATTCTTGCCGGGTCAAAATTTCGGGGCGAAGGCCCTGGCGAGCGCCCCAAAATTTTGTCCCGACAAGAATTTCTTGACAACAAAATCGCCTATCGACTATTTCCGGCGTTCCAAAAGATTTTCAGGCAAGTTTTCGACATAAAAAATCGACGGAGCATCGACAGAAAGTTTCATTTTTTAATTTGTGCTGAAAACACCGAAATCGCAGGGTGGCATTTTTTTCGACAAGATATTCATATGTCGTCATATGACAACACATTGGTCTCAATTTCGTGGTGATATTTTCAATTTGACAAGTTCCTCGGCTGGGTTATTTTAAAAAGGATAGGAAAAGACTTTTCACTATGGTGGCACACGAAATGGATAGCACTGCATATTGTCCACCTCATCCTCGAGTTATGTTGATTGGCCTCTAGAAAAAGAGGCCATCTCTTCAAGCATAGCAGCAACATAATAGTCCAATTTGTAATAAGTGCTTCATATACAAGTAAAAGAAAGGTGGTATTGTACAACTTAACATAATTTATGCAAGTAAAAGTACTAGATCCGCTTCTTTGACATCAGGGCACTTCTATCACCCATGGAAGTTTCAAAGATCCTAAACGATTCGTCATAATGTCGAGAATGAAGTTCTCTAATTCCACTATGTGAACATATAGATTACATAATAATGTATTTGTTATGCGATAAATTCGATTTGAAAAGAGTAAAACTTCAAAAAGAGAGAAACTGTACGTCTTAACATAGTCCATTCAAGTTAAAAGCACTAGATTTGCTTCTTTGACATCATAACACTTCTATCACCAATGGAAGTCTCGAAGATCCTAAAATGGCCATTATATTGTTAGTGCAGTGGCAAAGCTATATAAATCATGGACATGATAACAAAAGGCAGCAGTTATGAGTTGGACGAGTGCAGCCTCTTTATTCGATACGTGAGGATGATGATGCTGTTAACCATGGCTCCATAATGTGAATACAGATACAGTAGCAGTTCCATTAAGGATTCGATGATTACAGTTGCTTGATTATTGGATACATGTGGGCTGGGGTTTTTTATGCAATGGTAGGCAGAGATCAATAATTGAGGTAAGTTTACAATCTCGTGCCAGGCGAGGGCGAGGACGGATGTCAAGTTTACAATTCCATGCAGGTTCCTTTTTGAGATTGCAAGCAACATGATGGAGGGGGGAACCAAGTTGGGTGGGGGACAAAGGGTGCACAAGGGAAATACAAGGGTGTTTTTAAAGTGTTTAAAAATGGTATAGTGTATTCTTGGACAAGGGCTCCTTGGCTGGCACAATTTTAGGGGTTTAAAAAATGCATAGTAACATGCATAAGTCAAATAATGGATCGAACATGGCCGATCTCTAGTGTCCCATTCAATGCACTATAACAGAGGAGGAAATCGCTCGCCTGGTGCGCCCGCATCGTTCTCAGTCGCCATTCGTCCCTGCCATATCCAGGTGCTCAGGAATCCGGCATTAGCTCTCGTGTATTAGTCCTCCTCCAAGGCGGTTTCGGTATTTTTTCTGCCTCCATTCCTCTTTTTCTGACCCCATATTCTCCAGTTTCTTCTTTATTTTGCCTCTTCTTTCGTATTCTGGCACTTCCTTCTCTGGTTTCATTGCATCGTTTTGTCTTCCTTCTTCTGTTGCTGTTCTTTGCATCATTTCTGTTTTGATCTTCTTTCATGCTGTTCTTTGCTTCCGGCTTCTATCTACAGCCCATTTTTATAGCCTCTTGAATCTGCATCGAAGTTCTTCTGGTTAGACAACTGGATCCTCCTCCAATTCCTTAGCCGAAACTTAATAAAAGCCATCCAATCATGTAAAGCTTCTCCCATTTTCTATCTTGCTCCTGCTAGGAAAAAAAACCCAAAAAAAAAGAAACTCCAATACTTCCAGTTTAGACTTTTGTTCTTTGCTTGTCCACTGGCCAATCTTCCAAATCCTTAGCCGAACCTCAAGAAAAATCATTCAATCATGTAAAGCCTTCCTTCCGTCTTTCGCTCTTCCAAAAAAACTCAAAAATTTTCAAGTTAGGATAAGGGAAGAAAACAAAAAGAAAAACTCGTTAACGGCAAGGGCAAAATGGAGGGGCCTGGAGTCGTGGTTGATCCAGTTAATGGCAACCTTGCATCAGTAATGGCAGCGGAAACAGCTGCTGGCAATTGGGGATCAGGTCGTTATATCAGCGCAGAAAGAGTTCCAAGTATGACAGGATCAGGATATTACAACAACAAGTGCTTTCCAGTAGATTCCTGCATGGCAGAACAAGGCATTTTTCACGACTTTACTCATGTTACGATTCCCATTCCTCAGTGCTCACTTGCCAAGAAGGTAAAAACATAAAGTAAAATTTGCTTCTTCTTTACTTAAGCACTTTGTGTATGTGCATTACTGAAAATAAAAGCAGTTAAGTGTTCCAGGTTGCAGCTGAATTTATTGGCACCTTCATGCTCATATTTGCTGGCACAGCAACAGCCATTGTAAACGAAAAGTTTGATGGCACCATCACTACTATTGGTCTGGCAGCGTCTTCTGGTCTAGCCATCATGGTAATAATTCTGGCAACAGGGCACATATCGGGGGCGCACTGCAATCCATCACTTACGATCGCTTTTGCAGTATTGCGACATTTTCCTTGGATTCAGGTTCTTTTCCCAACTCTTTGTCTAGCCAATATGTTTCATTTCAGGCAGAATAATGGCCTATTAGGTCTCTGCAATCATGATACATAAAGTGCTGGAATGCATTAGAAAGATTTTCAAGCAGCCTATTTGCTTTTTGAGATTGGCCCACCACAATTCAAGTTAGGCATTGTTAAATAGAGTCACATGCATAAAAGATGCTGTAAGAAAATTCTCTAGAAAAATAAGTTCTTATTCCTAACAAGATGCTTGGTTTGCAATTTGCAGCAAACAGCATTATATTTATGAAATTGAGTACCAATTGATATCGTTTTCTTTCCTCTTTAAGGTTCCATTCTATGTTGGATCACAACTCCTGGCATCAATCTGTGCGGGATTTGCATTGAAAGGAATATTCCACCCAGATTTACATGGTGGCGTCACAATTCCTCATGGAGATGAATATTGGCAGTCATTCGTTCTCGAGTTTATTATTTCCTTCAATCTCATGTTTGTTGTCACAGCTGTTGCAACAGATACCCGTGCTGTAAGTTTCTATGGCCCTTATGCAAGCCTTTGATTCTGTATTGTGCTAGACTTTTTAGTTTATATAAGGACAAACCAATATACATCAAGAACCATAGTCTTCATGCCACATCCAGACTCCTTTCCAGTATACTGAAAAGATATATGCTCTTCACGTGAAAAAGCTTAAGCACATTGATTAGCCTTGCTTTACGTTAAGGCCAGTCTATTTGCCTTGCCAGGACTACAAAATCTTTGTGAAAGAAAGCATTTTGCAGAAGAAAGTTAGTTTGGCATTACTAAAAGGCCTGAAATTATTATGAGGTCCACACTGTTGCTGACCAATTGGGCAGAAAAGACACTAATATCGTTCTTACCATCCATATTTTTAGAGGAAAAGATTTTGCACCATCTAAAAGCTTGGTTAAAGAGAACATACAGTAAACCAAAAGTGAGAGGCATAAAATGAGCGGCAAGGTAAAGTTGCAGTGCTTTAAAACAAAGCATACTACCAATTCAGAAGGCAAAGGCTTAACTCAACTAGAGAGTACAAAGAAACCCTAATCATGATCCTTGTCAGATGCCATATTTGTATGATTCAGGCAACCAAATGTAGTTTTATGATATAAGACAAATTTGAGAGGTAATTTTTGTTCCTTAGTTGAGTATCTTTTTGTAAAGACGAGAAGTCAACACTTTTAGTCTAAATGCGGTTCAAACTTCTAGTTCAGCCCAAAGTTAATAAATGCACGTCGTTGTCGCAAATCGTGTTAATTGTCAGATATGCTTTTTTTAATTCTCAAGTCAATGCATTCTAACGAAGAAAACGCGAAATTGACATTGAAAGAAAAAGGCAAGATTTTAATAGTGGAAACAAAACGTCGTGAAAGCTACGGAATATTATATATATGTTGATTAATTATTAGCCTTCATAATGTAGAAACTAATTGACCCAAGTCTTTTGTAGGTTGGAGAATTAGCTGGAATAGCTGTTGGAGGAGTGGTGACCCTTAATATCTTGATTGCTGGGTAATGCTTAAATTATAAAAGCAGTCTAGATTTTCTATACATTTTTATATGGACTAACATTTAAAGGTCGTGGATGCAGTGCAACATCAGGAGGATCTATGAACCCAGTCCGCACACTTGGGCCTGCAATTGCGGCAAATAACTATAAAGGAATATGGCTTTATATAGTTGGGCCCATCTTTGGTGCCATTACTGGTGCCATAGCTTATACAATAGTTCGCACAAAGCCCGATGGTAGAACACCCACGATAAGAAGAGAAACAGTTAACACAAACATGTAAGCATAAAAGATAATCAACTAAATAAAAATGATATATTCTAGCAATAAACTATTTGGTGACTAGTAAAACGTGACAATCATTTGAGATCTAATAATTTACTATAATATTATTTTATATTATTATATTATATTATTATTGTCATCTCGATTTTATGTTCTTTAAAATTGTTAGAACTGAGATATTATAAAGCCCAAATAGTGCAATAGTAAAGGAGACAAATTGCCTGATGGTAGAATATATACTATTAATAAGAATAGAATGGAATAGAATAGAATGAGTTTTTATTGTCAATTGAGACTAATTGGCTTGTGGGACCCAAAATAAGAAGGAAGATAGATAGATAGGGTTTTTAACATCCATGAAGACCAAATTGGCCATGGAACCCAAACAAGAAAAGGGGCATAGAAGGCCAAAGAGTACAAAGAACAGATAAATTGGTCATGGGACCCAAACAAATGGTCGGTTTGTACAGCAGTAGAGTTGCAGTTTTTCTGTGAGTTTGTTGTGGAGTGTCGATGTATCGCTGTCTCTTTGGGGCGGTTCTCCTTCCTCCTCACTTGCTTTGTAACATTACCATTCTTTTAATATATTGATGACACAGTTCTTCAACAAAAAAAAAGAAAAGGGGCATAGAAGCCCAAAGAGTACAAAGAAAAGATAATGCGAATGTTAATGCTAATGCTAATGGTAATTTTGTGCTTCTAAAATTATCTAGACATAGCCAGGATTGGAAGGCCATTAGTTTAGAATGATTATTGCGCCTCCCCTCTACACTGCCCATTTCTTTTGCGAACGGGCTGCCCTCACCTTGCAGAGCTCCTCCTTACGGTCACACAATTGAAGAGGGGAGAGGTCCTCCTATACTGAGAAACTAGTCCCTCTGAGATGGTTTCCATGCGGAAGAACGTGTAAGCAACTAAGAGCATCTTGAAACCGAACCAAAAGATGTCGAGGATGATCAGGTCTTGCCGCTCCCACCCTAGTAGCAGAGACAACTCCACCAGCCTTCACATGCATGACATCAGTGAAAAAATGCAAAGCCTCATCCACATTAGAATGGGCATCATCCTCTGCCTCTGCAACCCCTATACTACGCAAGTTCAGGCTCCTGGTAGCAGCAAATACTGAGGCAGCCTGCTCCTGCGCGCAACAACCACCTAAAAGTAAAAATAACATCAATATAAAAATAATCAATTCAATAAAAATTAATATATCTAACAATACAATATTTGGTGAGTAGTAAAAATAATTATATTTGGAAAGAATCTATAACAACACCACATGGCCGAAGTGAATTGGCTTCTTAGTTAGGTTCAAAAACTAAGGTACAACAACATCTAAAATGTGTGTGAATTGTATTACATAGCAGATAGAAAGACGTTGCAAAGAAAATAAACAAAATGGTAATGCATCAACGGGTTGCCCTTTAGAGGAGCCATTATTGACGCATGCACAATTACTTTGAACATTTTAGAACCATTCGGGTTCAAAATACTTTTTTTTCAAGATAGATAGATTGCATTTTTACGTCATGCCACAAGGAAAAGAGAAGCATATGTTTGGAAATGGAAGTATGGAGAGTCTAGTACAGAAATTTTTAACTAAGAAGTATGAGAATTCCTTGGGTTTTTTAAAATTTCGTGATATATCTTTAGATGCTATCAAGATTCTCTTAGGGTTTGTAAGGTCTCTTTAGGCTTGCATAGATTCTTTTATGTTTATTAGATTTCCCTAGGTTCCGTGAGATCCGTTTAATCTAGAATGTTCTCAATCTTGCAGATATACAAATACCTGGATTGTTTATGGGTGACGGGAGACTGGAAGACGATATTATGCAATGTAAAACAATTGTCGTAGAGGAAATCTTTACAATTATCCCATCAGTCACATTTATTTAGGGTTTTGATGGGGCCAGTTCTTGGAATGGACCCATAAGCTATTATGACTCGGGTAGTTGGAATGAAGTGTACCGTCCCATATCAAATTATTCTGCAAGAAAGGTTCTTATTTTTCAAAGGGATGCTTTAGAACACCAGATGATATACTATATTGTGATGGGTCCACAATGCCTTAAATTCTGGTAGAAGGTCAGACGACAATAATTTGCTGCTATTTTCAAGGAGCCTACGTACAAACAATTATAACCTTAGGGTGGGGGTGTATTACAACCCTTAGAATGGGGGCATGGCCATGTAAAGGTAATTGTGTAGAAAATTATGAATAAAATTGAAATTAACTATGTAACTAAATTGCCTATACATATAGCTCAATTCGTGATGCATAAACTGTAGATTGGAAAACAATATGTAGAAACCGTATCATGACACTTGCCTAATTAGAGAACTAGGTCTATATGCAAGTTGCGTCAACCCCACAAACAGGCATCTAATTTTAGACAGGCCAGCAACAGTCTTCTTGATTTAGTTCTCAAGTGCAATAAAGTACACATGTAATGTTGCTTGAGTTTTGAAAACCTGACTTATTACACTTGTTTTCGCTCATCCCCAAATATTACAGCCAATCCATTTTTCATTTGAAATATAGATACGAACAAGGATGCAATTAGTATAATGAGGACCACCCCATATTAAAAGAGAGAGAATGGTGTTTAGAGTGGATATGTATAGCGTGGCAGTTAAGTACCACAATAACTATCTGCATGATCAACAAGAGAGCAATCAAATAAATCTTGACATTGCCCCAAGCCCACATCTATTTCTTGTTGCATAGTTCTTTTCTTTTGAGTCTGTGACCTGGTCGATTGCATAATTCCTGGATGGCTTCCATTAATTATAACTTGCTATTGTCTTTGCCTTGAAAATTTACTTAATATTTTTTATTTTGGTTTCAACCTTGAACTGATTTTATCTGCTAAAATCCCGTTTTGATTTTAGCTGTTGTAATTCATGTCGGACTTGCCGAAGCATTGTGAGCATGCTTTCCATGAGAATAACATCGTTTGAATACTCTAAATGGAACATTTCCAACTCCAAATCTAGTTTTCTGACAAAAACATTGGAAGATTGTTATCAGGTTTTGTTGGTGGTTGAGACAGTGTATCAAAAATGTGTCACGTTAATCCATATATCATCATGTAAATCTTCAAAACATGCTTGCATATGTTGCTAATCTGCGACCACAAACAATCGCAGAAAGAGCATTTTTTTTTTTTTCTTGAAGGCAAGATTTTTATTAATAATAAGTAATGGTACAAGACCTTATTTAGACCCCACAAGGGCCAAATAGGAAGAATTATAACAGAACCATTTAAGCCTCTTAAATAGGCTATATAGGAAGTATTCACACCACACCCAAAGGGAGAGGGTGGTGAAGAACTATCTAACTGTGTACTTGAATAACGGAAGCTCTACATCTTCTGTGCTGATGCTAGTACTATGGCGGACCTGCCTCTACAAGCTCCTGCTTCTTCCTATCAACAGCACATACTAAAGGAGCATCCTTTATCTTTTCCGCCCATTAGTAGCACTTCAATCCACCCTACCACTTGGGTGTCCAAACAAATAACCGGAGATAAGAGTCTAGAGCTGATGCAGTCACAACCAGATGGAATCAAGGATCACTATCCGGAGCCTAAGCCCTTGCTATGCATATGAGGGGCTCAAGAGAGCAAACTTCATCCCATGCGTTAACTTGACTTGCACTATCATCCTTCATGGTGGTACTATAAGAGGCACTGCACTATCTTCCCACTATGTCGAACATCCAAGCCTACCCAAATAGGGTGGTCTGCTCACTCCCTGTAAGCATCCTCACTTGCCAGCCTAGGCAATAAGACTCGCTAGTGTTCCAGTTGTAACCCAGTCTCCCACCCAGGTTCATCTGAATCCTCTTAAATATCCAATCTGCCCATTCTCACCAGCCTGTAGCATCTGATCTTCCCCCACTGGGACAGGGGATGGTTACCAGCAAAGGAACTCCAAGTTCTTATGCATTCCAAGTGCAATAGGCTAGGTAGCCACATCCCTCAGGAATAAATAAGAATCTATGTGGTTCCCTAGCTGTTTATGGGGCTCAAAAACAATAAAGAAGCACACAACACAGAAGCCCTGCTATACACGAAGCATTCGAGCTGAAAGATTGTGCTTTAAAACTGTTTAAGCTCCCTAGCATTAGCGAAAAAGAACTGACCAAGAGCGGTAAGAGCACGCTGGTGCAGAGGTCTATGCTGCCCAGAAGCCATGAACTACTTCGCTATTTGCTATCCGGCACTGCCTTCAAACCCAGCTCACATTCACAAGAGCATAAACTGGCTCCTTACCCTGTCAAAGCCATACAACAAAGCAGGAAAACCAAGGCATCGGCCATACCTCAGACTACCAACCCAGCTGCAGAAGCTCGAGAAAAAAACAAGAAAGGAGAGACGTCGCTTGCTGATGTTTTGGATTCGAAGATGCAGTAGCAGCTGATGCTGCTCATCCAGCTATCCCTGTAGCGTCGGACTCTGCAAGGATCGGGCGGCCGCCGCCGCCGCCCTAATCGCCGCCTAAGGTTTCCATCGCCGCATTTGATTTTTAAGAAAGAGCATTTTGATCCAACATTATAGACAATATAGATGACATGCTGCTTTGAACAGCTACTAACTCGAGCGATTGGTCCATCCAGACCTAAGAATTCGACGTGATTATCCAATATTTGAATGTTTTGCTATAAGAACTTCCAATAATCCCATCGAGCTGCAAACTGCAAATTAAACCATGGTGCTTTTAGAATTGGAAGTGTCTATAGCAGCTTTGTATTTTAGTTGTCAACTTGTAGACCAACGAATCTACTCTATTATGCTCCTGTTCTACTGCATCAGCCAACAGGAACTCCAACTTTCTTTGTTCCCACTCAACTACATACCTGTCAAATTGTCCCTCTATTCTTCCACGGAATTAGTGCCAAAACGCCAAGCCAGGTATCATCCACAGAACTCACTGATGGAACATGCTAGACTTAACCTGCACCAGCAAGAATAGTATGATGCAATGCAACCAATCAAAAACCTCATTCAGCAAATTGTGAATGACATGCTAATACTCCTTTGGTTGTTCATAATGGTCCTTTCATAATTTGTTTCAACTTTGTTTTAACTCCATTTGTATTATCAAATAGAACAAAAATGGAATAAATTATGTCTCAAAAGAAAAGAGTGATTTGTATTCGAACTTCGGTTCCAGAAGGAAGCTCTGGCAATTTCCATTTATGTATTGGTGTCGGAAGCTGCAAATCACTCAAAATTATCAAGTTAAGCCTGAACAGGAAGAAACAAAACAAGAATATAGACTTCAAAATTTTGTCCAAATATAGAACTTAGCATTCTTTATTGTTGGTTTAGGAGGCCAGGAGATTTTAGCCAACATAGAAAGACAACAAAATTCAATGAACCCTTAATTAACAAATTAGGATGCCTAATCGCTTAGCACCCAAAGCAGCGCTACTACTTCAGAAGAATTACTAGCATTGCTTTCAGATTCTAGTAATATTCAATAAAGATGCACCAGAATGCATATAGTTGCAAGGTCAACAACTAAGTTTTGCTCTCGAGTTGTTGACTAAATTTATCGCAACAATTTGAAGCCCGACGAGTATCAAATACTTTCTTGTATAATAACAATCAGCCAGATGAATTGGAATATGGAAATTTAAAATGATATGGCACAAGCAAAAGTTGCAGCGTCGGCAACTTCAGAGACACATTTTTTGATGCAATCACTGTTGAAGCATCAGGAGCCAGAAACATTGTGACGTTCCACGTATTTATACGGTATACGTATAAATATTCCTACAGTATACGTATAAATATACCGACACGTCACCCATCAAAGGTACGCCACCATGGGGTATCGTAACCTAGGGGGTTGACCTAAAAGGGATTAAATTAGCTATGCTAATTTAACCATTAAAGATAATAACCTATAATCTAGGCATTAATATTAAAATGGGTTAATTAGACAAATTAATGTTTTGGGAAGGCGCCACCTGGCCTAAACCGATTGGCCAGCATGGGGACTTCCAAATTGGGCTGTCAACCTGATCCTTATTCCTAATTGACTCCCAAAATTCGGTCCAAAAGGAGCGCAGGAGCCGCCTACCCCGTCATCTTGGCCGAAACCACCATACCAAGCACTTTTACCCGTAGCTGAAGTTTGCCAAGACCCGGAGATGGAGGCACCAAATGGTAACGGGTCCAAACCCGAACTTCGTGGGTGGCTAGTATAGTTGTGAATTCTAGGGTAGCGCCCCTGTTGGGCACTGGTTGTGTCTGCTTCTTTGTTCTCTCTATGTTTTTACCGGGTAGGAACTAACCCTTGATTGTAAAGGTGAGTTCTTCTTATTTCCGATCAATCGATTATGCTTGTGAAGGATGGATTGATAGTTCTTTGCATAGTATTACTCCTGAAATGGGGATTACGGGGGTAGAGACCTCTCGAGCCCATGTATTGTAGTATGCTCCTAGATAGAGCCATGTAGCATCCCACTAGTTGCGGCTCAGGCACAAGAGACCACCGGGTCATAGATGCTATGGATTGGCTTAGCACCAAACAAGGGACCACGGTGGTGAAGCGGGGTGGGGTCTTGCACGAACATAAAAGGCTCCCCGAGACTCCTACAAAGGACTAGGCCTAATAGCCTAGCCCGGTGAGCTAGGCGCGATCCAGCCGGTATGGGTCCGACACTCCACAGGTACGAGGTGTGACCCGCATGGGGCATCCCGTGACTTTGAGTAGATTTAGGGCGAAAGTAAGTCGGGATACGGATGCGGGTCGCCGATGCGGCGACGTATTCTCTAGTCCACCCATGGAACCACCGCGATCCTCGAAGGGGACGCTTCCCCGACCGCCTCATCGGACCGGGGCCATGAACCCTGGAGTAGGCTCAGCAGGGTGATACCTCGAGCCTGCGTCTCCGGAAGGCTATAGCGAAGCCATAGCGTGAATCGACCCATCTGCAAAGTGTGCACAGGAGGGGCGGATGGAGTGGACAACCCTAGCCGATGTTCTATGCCAGCCAACGCCAGGTTATACCTCTGTCTGCTGATCTCTTGAGGCCGAGCCGTCAGTCTATCCTCACAGGAGTCGGAACCGGGGTAGAACCTGGGGTTTGGGTGTTTTTCCTTAGAATTAGATGCATATTCTTTGCCGTTGGTATTTGGATGGATGTTCCACCCTTCGTGGTGGTTATTTATATGTATTTGTGCTGTGTGCTAACATGTATTCACGCTTCCGCGACGTAGGAGTCCCACCGGCTGGCGTGGGCGAATGACCCCCGTGTCCTCCTTCACTCGGCATCTCTCTATAGATGGCCCGGATAGACGGAGGGCCCCGCCGCGATGCGATATGGTCGCCATGGGAGGGGAAAGTCCCGCATGTATACCACGGGTCGATATATTCGTGAGCCGCCACGAAGGTATCGAGCATGGTTTTGGGAAGCCAAACGATTGCCCTGGCCACATACTAACTCGTTAGATCGTTAGCTAGTGAGTGAGGATTTTGGAGTAGTATGAGAGTTGGGTGGTGTAGTAGATGCTGTCATGATTGCTTTAGCGTGGTTTAAGTAGAATAACGGTACATGTACCCGAAGCGAAACCCTAACCCTAAGTGGCGGGCAGGGGGTACCCGGGTGTGCAACGGTGGCGACCTCGAGGTAGGGGGTGCCCGCCACCTTGAAAAAAAAAAAAAAAAAAAACCCTAACCCTAAGTGGCGGGCAGGGGGTACCCGGACGCCGCTGGCGCCAGGGGGTGCCCCCCACCTCGAAAAACGTGTTCCGCCATTTTTTTTCTTAAAAAAATTTTTAGGGTTAAAATTTCAAATTTAGTTAAAGGTCACTTTTTCTTTCATTTTTTTCAAACGCCTAGTGCTTCCTTGAGCTCCGCCTAGCCGCCATAGCCGCCGGAACTGGAAGCTCTTCCCTGCCATAGCCAACCTCCGTCCCATACCCTTCTTCCCCAAGCGCCAGCCCAGTGCCCACCAGCGCCTACCTTTTTAAGGATGGAGGCAGTCAAGCAAGTCTACAAGTGCAAGGCCCGTCATTCTCAAACTCCTATAGAGTTCTTAATGGCCGAACTGATGCCACGGCAAAACCCATCGCCAGAAGCGGAGGCAAAAACTGAAGAGATATTGGAATATTTGGTTAAACGTTTCTATGAAGGAGTCAGAATACCATACCCGCTCTTCTGCTATAATGAGCGTTTTGTAATTAAGCTCAACGCCATCCGGGAGACCTGCATGGTAATTGAACAGGAAGATGGTGTCCAGAAGTATGCACGGTTCTTTCCGCCAGCAGGGGATGATCAAGCTGAAGAAGAGGCCTTACAAACGCAGGCCCAAAATAGCCTGCAAATGGCCCAAGAGGCGGACCTACAGTGGCTAGCATCGGATGATCCGGCTTCAGGGTACCGCTACCTGGGAAACGGGATGTGCCTCTTTGATGGGGGAGCCTACACTCTCCCATCTTTTTCATATGAAGAGGAGACTAACCGTATTCTCTGGGAAGCGGGAACACCCTCATTCTTCACCGATCACTTTCAGCGGGCTGTTGAGCGGGATATGCAAGCCAACCCTCCACGCTACTTCCTGGAGCTTACAAGAAGAAAGGATATCAGGATAGCTAGGGAAAAGCAAGCAGAGGAGCAAGCTGCACTCCTGGCGCAATCGCAGAAGGCAACACAATTGACAGAGGAGGCTGCTAAGCTTCGGGAGGATACCATCCATCAACAGCAAGTAGAACGGGAGCAAGCCCTGAAGAGAATGCAGGATGAAGCAGATCAGGGGGCGAACGAGGTAACAGAGGCCGTAAAGGAGCGGCTGAGGAAGGAAGAGGAAGAAAGGCACCGGCAAGAGCAACCACCTTCAGAAGTTCGTGTTCCTCGCCGAAGGATGAAGAGGACGCCCAGTAAGTCGGGTGCTCAGTACAAGGATCAGCTTAGGGCTCGGGGTAGTATCGCTAAGGCTGCAGGGGACAATCGGCGAGACGAGATTATCCGAAAGGCCCGGCATCCAAAGACAGCGGGAAAAACTATTCCTGGAGCTCTATCCCAGCCTAAGAGGAGACATCGTTACAAGCCTGGCACAGTGGCACTTAGGGAAATAAGGAAATATCAGAAATCCACTGAGTTTTTGCTACGGAAACTTCCCTTCCAGCGTCTGGTCCGAGAGATCGCTCAGGAATTTAAAACGGATCTCCGGTTTCAGACTCATGCCATTCTAGCACTCCAGGAGGCAGCCGAGGCCTATTTGGTGGCCCTCTTTGGCGATGCAAATCTATGTGCAATTCATGCCAAGCGAGTAATGATCATGACAAAAGACCTTCAGCTAGCACGCCGGATCCGTGGGGAACGGCCATGATTATGTAACACAACAATTTTGTATCTATGTAAATCGATATATATATATTAATACAAATACTGTTTTGACTTCTTATTGTAACTGTGATTTTCTTTCTTTTAAGGAAAAAAAAAATATATATATATATATAATATCATAATAATAATGAGCTGGCGCCTCGAACGCCGTGCCCAACAAGTTTAAAAGTGACATTCACTTTAGGGTTTCATCATTTCTTACTCTTTCTGTTTCCTTCTTCCTCCCATCTTCCATCTGCAGTAATGGAGTACGCTGGTCGCCTAGCATGGTACATGGGAGGCGAGCAATGGGATCCTCAGGTTCCCTACCCTCTCTTGGATCCCATGTTGCGGTGTACAGTCGACCTCATCGACAACATGCGCGCACACCCTGACTATACGACCTTTTTAGAGTTTTATGATGAGGAAATCCTGCCCCAGGCAGAGTTTTTCGGGGAGCCGCCTCAACTCTATCTTCACAGGGACATCTTGGAGCACATGTTTGGGGATGATCGCCATAGTTATGATATTCTTAAGGGCATTCTCAGACGTGCTAAGCACGCCCCCATCATTGACTGTGGCTCTAATGGGCTGTACTTTGAGGCCCAGTTTGCCCTTGCTCTTATCATGGATAGGTATATCGACGGTACTGACACCGCTTTAGAGCAAGCCAAGTCCCCACTTCCTCCAGATCCAGAGGAGGATGAGCAGATAAGCTATGCTGACTTTGTAAGATGGAAGGAGTTAGCTAAAGAGAGGCCTCTACCTCGTAGTAAGGGCCAAGCTCTTGTGGGTTTAAGCTCGCTTTCTACCATCAAGGTTGGGGATCAAGACTATTTGTTGCTGAGCGACATTCAATGGGCGTATCAGCATATCGCCAATAAGGGTAAGCAAAAGACGGCGCATCTTCTCTATGAGCTGGCCGAGTATTGTCAGGGTCAGCATGACTTCATTGATTATTCTTGTCCCGTCTATGTGCCAGAGATCCACCAACTGCTCAACTATCAGCCTCTTGATGTTGAGCCTATCAGCACACTGTTATCCTTACGGCAGTTAATGATTCAGGGTACTCCATCCTCAATTCCTGAATCGGTTTTTCATGCTACGGGGCCACATGTGCCCAACATCAACGACGTCGTCGTCAAGATTGAAGACGACCCGACCATAGAGGATTTATGTGATGAGAACCAGTATGCTCAGGAGGAGAAGGACTTTGCCATGGAGGAGGAACTGCCCCAGAATTTGGAGTCTGAGTTGGCCTCTTCAACCCATCCAATGGTTCAGGGGCTGAAATGCCATATTACCCGATTTTTCTTGTCGGCTTTTACAAGCAGACAGGTTCTTTTTTTTGCTAAGGCAATTGCACCTCAAGCAGAGGCGGCGGTATGGGCACTTAGGGCACTTTCAACCACAGCCGGCCATAAGAAGTTAGCTCCTAACCTCGAGCAGGTCATCCTAGTGAATCGTGATCTAGCCATTGCAGTGTTTGATCATGAGATTGGTTCTTGGATGAACATGAGTCTGCTGGTTGCGGCACCATTGGCTACAAATGTTCCTCCAGAGATAGCTTCATCAGCTGCCTCATCAGTCAATCCTAGTGTCTTACTCCTGCAGCACCGACCAGAGCCTGAATTTGATACCCAAGCACAAGATGTGGGAGGGTCGACCTCTTAGTTTTAGGTTTCATTGGATCATCGTATGTAGTTTTATGTAATTTTGATTGGCATTACCTTTAATGGGCCAACCCATAATCTATGTACTGTTTTCTTATATATGTTCACGGTATCCCCTTATATTTTTTTTGTACTGTTGAAAACCATTGAATGGTCTTTTCTTCTTAGTGCTTAATTCTCTTCCTTAAAGTGGAGTAGAAGGAAATTGTTTAATGTATATATATATATTTATTCCTGTCGTCTTGCAGAAGAGACACTTGAGGAGTACGAGGAGAGGATCACCGACCAGATAAGAAGGGATGATCAAGGACCTCCTGAACAAGATTATGGCCAGAGATATGGGGAATATCCAGAACGAGAGGGTGACTATGAGATGGATGAACCCGAAGAGCCGGAAGAGCCTTATGATCCAGACAAGGGCACGGAGATAGTTAATATCCTGCGAGAACGGGCCTTTGATGACCTAAAACAGACCCTTCGCCGCACCTGGGATTATTGGAGTATGTCCAGGCACGAAGCTTTCGAGGATGCCAATGACCACCTGTGGCAAATCTTCTATGCATTAAGGAGGCTTTTCAATCTCCTTATTATTAGCCCCACATGGGATTATCAGCCTGTCATCGTCCGGGCCCGGCACGCTATAAGCTCATCGGTAGCCGCGTGAAAGTGTTCGCTATTCCATTATGTACCCTTTCAAACCCCTAGGTCCGGACGCCCTCAGTTTTGTTGTACTATGTTCAGTGTGACTAAGGAAGTGGCCATGTATAAGATCCACTTGTGTATTATATGACTTTAAGTTGATAACTACTTTCAGTGTGAAGTTCTTCTATGTAACAGTTGTTTTGACTGATAATCAAAATCTTTTCTCTTGTCTTCTCTTATTCACTCTTGCTTCAAGATTACTACCCAAAATAATCTTATTGTGAGACTTGATGTTGTTGAAATTCGCTTATATCTTCTTATGCTCAATATAGGCGGTGCACCGCGCCGCCGGCTGAACACCCTCGAATGCCGTGGGGTTAACCCCGAGCAAGAACTTATGTTGATGAAGAGGCAACTAGTTGAGTTGCGAGACTTATGTCTTTGAATACCAACCCACCGCAACATGTCCGGGGAGGATGGACCCGAAGTTACCTCCGTTTCCGCCAAGTCCCCACCACGCTGACCTTTCAGACTGAATCCACCCGCACCCCATACCGAAGAGGCACCGTTCCAAGCGTCATCGGGGTTCCTCTAGGGACAGTGCCACATCATCTCAGTCAGCAACTTCTGAGTCCTCAGAGTCGTCTATGTCATCCGTTGGCCATGCACATCGTCGAGACAAGGAGTACCGAAAAACAGTTGATACAGCCATAACCAGTATATGGAAGAACAGAAAATTGGCCCAATTTGATGGGAAAGCTAGAGGTGGGCTGAATGCAGAGTCCTGGCTCGACGAGATGAAGGAGTTCGGAAAATCCTATGGAATGACTGAAAAGGATACAGGAAAGGTTGCCACCACAAACCTTACAGGAGCTGCCCGTATTTGGTGGAAGGGCTATGCCAGAGCCAAGCACCTGGACCGAAGCAGGTGCAAGTTCAAAAAGTTTGCCAAGGCTTTTAAGTCGCATTATGTGCCACGTGCGCACAAATGCTAACAGATCCAGACCTTCTATAGGCTAGAGCAGAAGGGTATGTCAGTTCAGGCCTATACTGATGAGTTCATGCGCCTGAGGTTGTACGTACCAGGGATGAATGAAAAGAGGGCGGTGGAGGGCTACATTGAAGGGTTGGCCCCATCCATTAAACGAATGGTCAAGGCCATAGACCCGAAATCAGTTGGGGAAGCGGAGGCTAAGGCATTAAGCCTCGAGGAGGACACACCAAGGAACCATTATCTGCGTCCTGCTCCTTACTCGCAGCCACGTCCGTCCACACCTTACAAACCCCGCTCACCAAGTCCGGGGCCCTCTCAGCAGAACTCTTACGCCCGCCAGGAAAAGAAAGTCACCTTCAACATGCCCGACATACCGAATAATGTCAGCAAGGAAGTTCGGAATCTCTTACAGTCTATTCCCAAAGACGCCCGAGATCAGTTACGTAGAGATAAGGCATGTTACAGGTGTATGCGACCCGGGCCCTACATGCAGAATTGCCCTTACGTCACGCAGACTGCCCAGCTAGCTATGGCTGACCTCGATTGGGACGACCTTGAGTCAACACTACCTGCCGAGGAGGACGCTCCCGAGTATATTCACGGTGCGTCTTATATCCTTGCAGCTATAGAGACCGGCAATGCTGAAAGTCAGCCTTCTGTTATTTCCACCATAGGTCAAGTAGACAGTAAGCCTTTCATAATTTTGATGGATACGGGAAGTACACATAATTTTGCTTCTCCTAGAATGGCCCAGGTATTGCAGCTGGAAACGTTGAGATCCCGACTAAAGCCAGTCACTTTAGCCAGTGGTAAGATCAGACACACTCACGGCCGTCGCATAAATCTTAAGATGCAGTTGCCAGATGCACCAGTTGCATTGGGTGCCGAGCTAATGGATATTGGCAAATATGATCTTATTGTTGGTATGGAATTTTGGCATCCGCAAAGGCCAATATAGATCTGCCGAACGGGAGGTTACCTTCAACGCCAATGGAGCCAGCGTGACTATAAAAGGTGATCCCTTCAACCCTATTATGCAGTCTATGTCAATCAGGCAGTTAGAAAAAGCTATACGCAAGGATAAACTCCTCTGCGTCATTAGACTTGCCTCCGTTGAGTCGGATGCTAAGCAGAAGCAGGTGATCGATACCTTGCCAAAGGGGATTGCTAGTCTTCTCAAGAATTCAAAATACCTTTTCCCGGATGAGATTCAAACTTCCTCCTTTTAGAGGTGTAGAATGTGAGATAGCTCTAGAACCGGGTACTAAGCCTACCAGCAAGGCCCCGTACCGCATGAGTCCCCCAGAATTGGCAGAGCTTAAGAAGCAACTTCAGGAGTTATTAAACCTAGGGTTCATCCGGCCTAGTGTCTCCGCCTTTTTGGCCCTATCCTTTTTGTTAAGAAAAAGGATGGCTCCTTGAGGATGTGTATTGATTATAGGCAGCTCAATAAGCATACCATCAAGAATCGTTATGCTTTGCCTAGGGCAGATGATCTAATGGACCAATTGCAAGGCGCCAAATATTTCTCAAAGATTGATTTACGCTCCGGATATCATTAGATAAGGATAAAGGAGGAGGACATCCATAAGTCTGCTTTTCGTACTAGATATGGGCATTATGAGTTTACTGTGATGCCTTTTGGATTAACTAATGCCCCGGCAACTTTCATGCTACTAATGAATGATGTCTTCCGACAATACTTAGATGATTTTGTTGTTATTTTCTTTGACGACATTCTTATCTATAGTAAAACTTTGGAGCAGCATGAAAAACATCTTCGGTTGGCCCTGCAAAAGCTAAGACGTCATCAGCTCTTTGCCAAGTTCTCTAAGTGCAAGTTTGCCACTCCGAAGGTCGATTATTTGGGACATATCATTTCAGCAGAGGGAATTGCTACAGATCCAGCAAAGATAGAAGCAGTAAGGGATTGGCCTATTCCGGGTAATGTCTCGGAAGTCCGAAGTTTCTTGGGACTAGCAGGATATTATCGGAAATTTGTTAAGGATTTTGCTACAATTGCCGCACCTCTTACTGATCTCACAAAACACGAGAAGGTGAAGGATTGGATGGAACATTGGAAAGCCAAAGTTCAGGTAGGGTTCCAAAAGCTTAAGGATGCTTTAACATCTACAACAATCCTCACATTGCCTGATCCTGAAAAGGATAAGCTAGTGGCAACCGATGCTAGTAAGATTGCTACCGGTGGGGTCCTAATGTAGGAGGGGAGAGTTATCGCATATGATTCAAAGAAAATGAACGACACTGAACAGCGATACCCTACCCATGATCAGGAGTTGTTAGCAGTAGTCCGCACTCTGCGTATTTGGAGACAGTACCTTCTTGGTAGAAGATTTTAGCTGGATACGGATCATCAGAGTCTTCGTGATTTATCCACCCAGCCAAATCTCAATCTCCGTCAGAGAAGATGGACGGAGTTTCTGGAGGAATACGACTTCGAGATTATGTATAAGCCTGGGAAGCACAATGTGGTTGCGGATGCGTTGTCACGCCATCCTTTGATAACCTGAACCCATTGTAACGCAATTTCCACACTCACCAGTGAGTTTGGGAAACAAATAGAACAGACATTGGCCACAGATCCCGAATTCTGTGATGTTTGGGGTAGTTTGAGTAAAGAAGCACGCACAGACAAAGAACGCGAAACTTTCCGTTCGTATAAGAAAGAGGGCAACTTGTTATATTATAAGGATAAGTTGTGTGTACCTGAGACTTCAGGAGTGCGTAAGCTAATTCTCCATGACACACATAACAGCCCTATAGCTGGACATGCAGGTTTTATGAAGACCTACTTTAAGATCCGCTCCAGTTATTTTTGGCCTTCGATGAAGCGGATATTGCTAGATACATTAAGCGATTAATCGTGTGTCAACAAACCAAGGCCGAGCAATTAAGAGTTCCGGAGAGTTGCAACCTCTCGATGTGCCCAACGCAAAGTGGGAAGTCATAACCATGGATTTCATTGTGGGCCTTCCACGCATTACTCTCGCGGGATATGATGCATTGATGGTGGTGGTCGACAAATTGTCGAAAATGGCTCATTTCTTGCCATGTCGCACCAATCCACGACCTTCGACAATCATACGCTATTTGCAAAGGAGATTTTTCAGGTTTACGGAATGCCAAGAGTTATTGTATCCCACGAGGATCCCAAATTTGTAAGTGCATTCGGAAGGATTTCTTCGCCACCATCCGACCAAGCTTGCTATGAGTACAAAGATATCATCCTCGAGACGGATGATGGTCGAGCATTAACCAATCATCGTATTATAGAGGATATGCTACGGGTTATGTGTGGAGTAAGCAATCACAATGGGCCGATTATATTTATCCGGTAGAATTTGCCTACAACAAAGATGAAACGAGGAGTCTTCGAATGTCTCCCTTTATGATCAATTATGGGTATCAATGTCTTACTCGGACACATGGCATAACCCCGTTTCTAAAGTGGAGGTCTCTCAACAACTCCTTTTGGAAATGCAAGCTTTGGTTGAAGAAGTTCGTGGATACTTGCTAGGCACGCCAATCGCGAGAAAGAGTGTAGCGGATAAGCACGTAACCCCACGAAGTCTTCCAGGGCTTAATCGGTTTGGCTTAAGATCAAAGTAAAACAAGCCAAGCTTAAGATTGGTAACTGCAAGAAGTTGGCACCCAGATGGGCTGGGCCGTTCAAGATTACTGAGCGTGTTGGAGAACAGGCATATCGCTTGGATTTGCCACCCCGCTTGAAGATCCACAAGGTCTTTCACGTGAGTCTTCTGAAACAACACACCCCTGATCCAAAGGAGGTTTTGGATACCCCAACCCTCCTAGAAATGACGAGGAGCAAAATTTGGAGATAGTGCCCAAGCTCTTCTTGATCGAGCTTATAAACAAACCAGAAGGACTCAAATGTTGCAATACTTGGTTAAGTGGAAACACTTACCAGTTGAGGATGCTACCTGGGTGATGAAGATAGACCTTGAGAGGCACTATCCCGACTTCATGCGGGAATCTCAGGGCCGCACCATCAACGATGCTATCAACCCCGCTCCCGGCGGTAAGCGTGAAGGCTTGATTCGCCGACAATCATGCTCTAGAGGGGTAGATGCATCGTATCTAATAATAGTTACCGATGATGAGATCACCTTTGTGTTCTCTAGGACGTGGTGTATTGTTGATGTTGACATGACCGCGAATTGCTCGAAAAGCATATAGTTGATAGACTGCGTTCATCTCGGCTATACTGGGAACTAGACCATTCCTTATGCCGTAATGAATTGCAAGCCATAGACATGATAGGTTCCCTTGTAGATAGATTTTTCTTTCATTTACAGGGGGTGGTCCCTTCAACCACAATTTACTTATATTATTGAATATATACTGATATATTGACATGTGCAGGCCAGTGAGCAGTTCGTGACCTGCCCATGTATAGAGGGTTGCTGATGACCCGACTTTTTCAGATCCGTTTTGTCTACATCTGTGAATTTTCGTTGTTTATCATGTTTTGAAATGGGACTTTAGTCCTTAAACTTTCGTTTGATCATAAGTTTGTAAAATGCGCCTTCGTGCTTACACTATGTTATATTTTCAACTTCAATGTATTACTCTCCGAAATAATGACTTACTTTCTACTTCAGTTTCTTCAAGTAGCCGTCTCTGACTAACTAACCCCAATGCTGGGGACAACATTGTTTTTTTAAGGAGGGGAGAATGTGACGTTCCACGTATTTATATGGTATACGTATAAATATTCCTATAGTATACGTATAAATATACCGACACGTCACCCATCAAAGGTACGCCACCATGGGGTATCGTAACCTAGGGGGTTGACCTAAAAGGGATTAAATTAGCTATGCTAATTTAACCATTAAAGATAATAACCTATAATCTAGGCATTAATATTAAAATGGGTTAATTAGACCAATTAATGTTTTGGGAAGGCGCCACCTGGCCTAAACCGATTGGCCAGCATGGGGACTTCCAAATTGGGCTGTCAACCTGATCCTTATTCCTAATTGACTCCCAAAATTCGTCCAAAAAGGAGCAGGAGCTTAGCGCCTACCCACATCCTGAAATACCACCATACCAAGCACTTTTACCTGTGTAGCTGAAGCTGAACACCAAGACCCAGGAGATGGAGGCACCAAATGGTAACGGGTCCAGCCAGAACTCAGGTGGGTGGCTAGTATAGTTGTGAATTCTAGGGTAGCACCCCTGTTGGGCACTGGTTGTGTCTGCTTCTTCGTTCTCTCTATGTTTTTACTGGTAGGAACTAACCCTTGATTGTAAAGGTGAGTTCTTCTTATTTCGAGCATCGATTATGCTTGTGAAGGATGGATTGATAGTTCTTTGCATAGTATTACTCCCTAAAATGGGGGATTACGGGGTAGAGACCTCTCGAGCCCATGTATTGTAGTATGCTCCTAGATAGAGCCCTCAGAGCATCCAACTAGTTGCGGCTGTGGCACAAGAGACCACCGGTCATAGATGCTATAGATTGGCTTAGCACCAAACAAGGGACACAAGCAGGTGAAGCGGGGTGGGGTCTTGCACCCAACATAAAAGGCTCCCCGAGACTCCTACAAAGGACTAGGCCTAATAGCCTAGCCGAGCTAGGCGCCGATCCAGGGCCTGTATGGGTCCGACACTCCCTCGGGTACGAGGTGTGACCCGCATGGGGCATCCCGTACTTTGAGTAGATTTAGGGGCGGTAAGCCTGCACGGATGCGGGGTCGCCGATAAGATTATTCTCTAGTCCACCCATGGAACCACCGTGATCCTGGAAGAGGACGCCTCCCCCGACCTACCCTCATCTGGACCGGGCGCCATGAACTCCGAGTAGGCTCAAGCCAGGTGATACCTCGAACCCGCTGCTCTCCTGGCTGGCTATAAATAAGCCATAGCGTGAATCCAATCATCCGCAGAAGTGTGCACATGAGGGGCGATGGAGTGGACAACCCTAGCCGATGTTCTATGCCAGCCTAACGCCCGGAGTTATACCTCTGTCCGCTGATCTCTTGAGGCCGAGCCACCGGGCCTATCCCTCACAGTGAGTCGGAACCGGGGTAGAACCCGGGTTTGGGTGTTTTTCCTTAGAATTAGATGCATATTCTTTGCCGTTGGTATTTGGATGGATGTTCCACCCTTCGTGGTGGTTATTTATATGTATTTGTGCTGTGTGCTAACATGTATTCACGCTTCCGCGACGTAGGAGTCCCATTGAAGGCGTGGGCCGAATGACCCCTCCGTGTCCTTCACTCGGGCATCTCTCTATAGATGGCCCGGGATAGACAGAGGGCCCTGCTCGTGGCGATATGGTCGCCATGGGAGGGGAAAGTCCCCGTATGTATACGGCCGGGGGTCGTATATATTCAGGGAGCGTCACAAACATGATAATCCAAGATCGTAGTAAGCAACACACTACACACTATACAATTCCCTATCATCATCATAATAGCACACACATTACTTGTGTTGTCATCATTTTCCCTGCTTTGAGGCACTGCTCCACTACCATGACAGTAACAACCCAAATGTTTTCAAAAACTTCCTCTTTCCACCCTATTAACTACTTACGTAAGCTCCAAAAATGAGAATCAAGCATCTAGAACTCATCGCTGCTCGTCAACATAATTGAATGCAGCTTTGGCTAAACAGTAGCTGTTATTGGCTCCTCAAACTTCATAGGTTTTTCTCCTTAGAGAACAAGGAAAACAATGACAAAACAAGTAACGCATCACCATGTTCTGCAAACCCTCGGACTAAACAGGAAAAATGCATCAAAATGCAATTACCTTCACATTGATCTGTGCTTCTAGGGATTCAAAGGAGTAATGCTGTCTTCTTAGCGGAGGTTACCCTACGTGGCCTACACCACCTGCAAATTCCCCCTGCCACGTCGGCAGGGGTATAAAGTAGATTTTTTTTATTGTTATTATTCCCTTTTTTTTTTGTGCCGACGAGTATTCCGGCAGTCGAGCTCCGGAGGTGTTTCGTCGGCGCTAGGGCATCGAAGTCGGCAGTAGGGCATCGGAGTGGTGTCAATCGAGGCGCTGGGATCTCAGCTTCAATTTGAAGTAGTTTTTTCTTTAGTAGTCTGTGTTTTTTTGTGTTTTCTTGATTACTTATATGATTTTGTGATGTTTTTGCAGATTTTCATGTAGATCTGCTCCTGTGTAGTTCTGTTTGGCAGTAAATCTTCGGATTTAGTGTAGTGGAGTGCTGGATTTAGTCTACTGGAGTGTGTTGGTAGTCAGAGATGTTTCTTTAGTTACTTGCAGTTGCATGCAGCTCTTGTGTACAAGTGAACACGTTTTTTCAGAGAAGATCAAGTTCTGCAAATTTTCGTGGAAGTTTTAATGTTATTGTATATTGTGGTGGCGGCGCCACCAGAGCGCCGCCTGAAATTTAACACTGAAAAAACACTCGAAAACACTTAAAAAAAGACATGAAAAACACTTAGGAGATAATCTTAAGGAATTTGCAGGTGGTGTAGGTTACGGCTAGCATATCAGAAGAAGAAGAAGAAGAAGAGATTTTAACGTCACGCCACAAGGCAGCGTCCTATCGGACATGTGACACTTTACAACACACCCAGATGGGTCCTGCCCCCACCACTTTACATTGCTGAAGTGGGTCCTTCCCCCACCAACTTTACATTGCATGGCCACTTTCACAACGAGGCGTTGAACCCGTGACCTTGGGTATGGCAGGCGGGCAAACATACTGCAGAAAACCTTGAATTCTTGCTCAAACTTTTTCAGAGGTCTAGGTTGCTAACTTGAAGATATTGATTGAAATGCAGCAATTTGCTTTGTTTTCTGCAAAGTAGAATGGTGAAAGAAATGGCCGTAGGATTTTGTGAATGATTTTGTGGCTTACCGCTTTGCGCCCTCCAGATTTAATGACAAATGCTTCAGCCTGAAAGCAACGAAACGAAGAAATGGAAAAAGCAGGAGGAACAAACAATCCGTTCTTCAATCCGTTCCCCACTTCTCCATGCTCAATTGATCAATGCATCATGCATTGCATTTTAACAGTTCCTGTCGACGAGCCTGACTTAGAAACAAAATGCGAAAACAGCTTCTTCTTTTGTTTGCTATTATCTCTGGCCCTCCAAATGGGATATTCACTTTATATTTTATCTTCCACACTAACTTATGCCTTACATTCAAGATATTTCAAGCATATTCCAACAACACAACCTCGCCTAAGGCCTGCTCTTCGGGCAACTCAAAAACAAGGGAAATTTCTGAAATTAACCCTGTATTTATCAAAAATTTCTAATATATCTCTGTACTTTTTTTAATTGCTAAAAATGCCCTTGTATTGGGCCCGATGCAAAAAAAGGCTACTTGGTTTCGCGCGTCTTCAAGAATTTTGATCTCCACCCTTCTGTGTTCCACCATGTAAAGGAATTCAGCAGGAGGCATTGCTGTTCTAATTCCAATATAAAGTACAAACAATCTTTTCGGATTTTTTTTTAGAGGTATGTGTTCCATCGACACAACTTGCTTGTTCTTTATTTTATGAAAATATGGTCTCTTGATTCTATAAAATTAAGAATACAATTTACATTAATGGACCTATTGCAGATCAGTATATGCATTTATTCCGTAGACATCAATGAAATTGGTCAAAGGAGAGCAATTTGGTACATTAGTATATGTGAAGAATGCTGTTGGGCGCATTCCATTGCCACTCATACTGGATCCAAAGTAATAAAGTAAGATAGATTTGGTTACATGGTTAAGTGCAGGAAAGAACGATGTGTTTGGCATGTAAATGCCTCCGTGATTGGTGGCAGTCCAAGGTGTAAAGTCAGAGTATTAGGAGAGCATACTTGTGGGGGTGTTCAATAATTAAATAACAAAGAAGCTTCAGCTACTTGGTTAGCCAGGAAAGTTACAAGACGTTCAGAGAATATCCACATTACAAGCCAGCAGAGCTAATTGATGATTTTAGAAGGGAAGCTAATGTTACTATAGCATACACATTGACTTCTTACAATGTGAAAGAGATGGCTATGAGCTTAATTAATGGAGATCATCATAGAGGATACCGGAAGCTACATGATTTTTGTCAAAAATTAGTGGAAAGTAATCCAGGAAGCCAAGCCATTATTGAGGGGCAAAAGGTCATTTTTACAGAGTGTTCATTGCTTACAGTGCTTGTATAGGTGGATTCTTCAGTTGCAGACCATTCATTGGACTAGATGCCTCTTTCTTGGCAGGTAAGTACCTCGGTCACCTAATTTGTGCGACAGGTATTGATGCCAAAGAAGGTTTATATTCCATTGCTTTTGCTATTATTGATAATGGGAATGCAAAAAATTGGACATTATTTTTGCAACACTTATGCAATACTCCGCATGTAGATAAATGCCTAACTTTTGTATCAGATGGGGATAAAGGTTTTCAGGAGGCATTTGATATTGTATTTCCAGATTGTCTAAATGCATATTATATGAGGCATTTGGAGGCTAATTGAAAAAAGAGTGCAACAATACAAAGAGTTTTTGCATTTCTTTTGGCAATAAGAGCAAATGCCATTCTTGAGTACAAAGAGCAAATAGTAAACATGAAAACAATTAGTAACGTGGCAACTGATTGGTTATTGGAAGCCATGTCACCAAGTAGTTGAGCGACTGCATATTTTGGGGGCCAATGCTTTGGTCATTTGACATCAAACACAGCTAAGTCTCTTAATTCATTGTTACTTGATACATAAGAGAAGCCCATTATTGCGATGCTTACAGATATTAGGCATGCATTGATGGATAGATTCCACAAACGAGGCAAGCTAGAATGGCTTGGGAGTCTGCATGGCATAATGCATCCCATAGTTTAGTATAAATCATTACACCAGAGCGTAGACGCATTGTTGACTTAGAAAACAAAATATGCACTTGTTGTATTTGGCAGCATAGAGGCATTCCATGTGCTCATGCAATAGGAGCAATATTGTGGTTGAAACGAAGACCTCAAGGTTATGCTCATTCTGCTTATTCATTACAGGCATGATGTGATGCATACAAAGGTATAATTTTTCCATTTGAAGTTGTGTTGGAGGAAGAGGAGACAGAAATAAAACTACATGCAACTTCCAAGCCACCTGGTAGACCAAAGAAGAAGCAAATCCATATGGAAGATCGCTTCAAAGAAGTACGACCATAGAGAATAGATGATATAACTGCAAGAGTTGTAGAAACTCTATTGTAGATTGACTTTATTGGATTTTTCATGTGATCATATTTATTCATTCGTAAATCTCAATTTGCAAATGATCCAAGTTATTGGATTCTTCATATCATCAGATTTATTGCATTCTTAAATCTCAATTAAATGTTCAATCTCATTATGTTCATGTATTTGGTTATGCAGAGATAGAATTTAGTTAATGGATTGCACTGGATACATTTCAGGTTGGAATTGATTGAAGTTCAGGTGTTCATAATTGGTGTGGTTATGGTATTAGGAGTGCTTTAAAATTCGTTGTTCATTTACCAGATCATAAAAAGGAAGCTATGCTTTGAACAATGCTTATTTATTTGATCTCTGCTTATAGGACCTGTGCAGCACATTTCATTTGTATAATACATTTGATCAGCATCCCTGCTTATCCACATGATCCATATTTTTTATCTTATATAGAAGAATGAGAAGCAGATACTGTGGTAGAAACTTATCACTATGATTTGCCTATTCATTTGATCCATGCTTGTTGATATGGAAGAATGGGATCGTAACGTTGAACAGATTACTTAGTACAGAAGTTAAAGATTCTTAAGCTGTTAAGGACCACTGGAAAACATTTGGTTTGTTACGGACCACTGCAAAATTTTTGATTAGCATCCCTGATGATTCGTGTGATTCCTGCCTTTTTTTTATCTCAAATAGATAGATAGATAAAAGAATGACATTGTGGCAGAAGAAATTGAACAAGAAATAAGACATTGTGGTAGTTAAAGCATATAGTCAATTCAGCAGTAGACCTGGATCCAGCATCTCGAACTGTGGCATAGCTGGAACTTACAAATATATATGGATCTTGAACCGTTGATGATGTTTAGAACCTCTAACTAACTTTGTTATGTCAGATCCAGCAGACTGCTTTTCGTAAAGCAGGTCGATTTAGGGCGACGTAGCTATTTTTGGAAGAGACATATTTGGATTGTTGTACAGGGGCACTTTTACCAACTTAAAAAAATACATGGGTAGATTGACAAATTTTGATAAATATAGGGGCACTTTTAGAATTTTTTCTAAAAATAATTGGTTAGAAAAATATAAAGCTAAATAATCTAAAAAACTTTGAACTAGACAATCACCGGAGGTCTCAATAATTAAAGAGTAGATATAATAGATTTTTTAACGACCACGAGGACCAAGAGGAACTGCAAAGAAACTCGGGGTCAGACATTTATCAACCGAATAACCACCCCCTTGGGTTTCTTTAGGAAAACCACGTAGATAAATAATGAATTAGGAGTAATGTACACAAATGCATCACCCATCTGACATTTGACAATAATCCATGCGTGCTGCAGTGTCCATTTGCCAAAAACCAACATTGCAATTCCGAGACAGAAAGACAACTCAATAGAGTGAAGTAAGGAAAATATTAAAACTCCATTCATATTAATGAAGCCACAGCGTCTAGAAAAAAATTACGAAGAAAATTGCATGTGAGGGCTGAAAAGGACGAACGGTTTAGCGGCTTGAACATTTTTTGTATGTCTCTCTCTTCCTTGCTTGGAGTTGCCCGGATTGGGAATGGTGTGTGTGTGTGTGTGTGTGTGTGTGCCTCCCTCTGTGTGTGTGTGTGTGTGTGTGTGTGTGTGTGTGTGTGTGTGTGTGTGTGTGTGTGTGTGTGTGTGTGTGTGTGTGTGTGTGTGTGTGTGTGTGTGTGTGTGTGTGTGTGTGTGTGTGTGTGTGTGTGTGTGTGTGTGTGTGTGTGTGTGTGTGTGTGTGTGTGTGTGTGTGTGTGTGTGTGTGTGTGTGTGTGTGTGTGGAGCATCCCCTGCCCTAAGCTCTGCAAACGGCAAATGGACAGTGCAAAAGGGCAGTTGTTGGTCTGACCAAGGCTTCCAATGATTGAGCATGATATGGCTAGATTTGGAGTTCGGGAGAGCATGTTCTCGGCCAGCTTTAGTGGCGGGGCTGCTTCTTAAATCGCCCTCTTCCCCCTTGCTTTGACCAGCCATATCCCCTTCAGTCTCTCTGTCGGATCCAATACTCTGCCTCTATTTGCATAAGCTGTACAGTTGCTCTCCTTTGCCATCCTTCTTCTGTTGATTTCATTTCCACTTTGCTCCAATGGGAAAGCCACTTTCCCTCGAAATTGCATGCTCGATTTTTTCCTCAGCACATACTCCAGCCTCAAGTCATTCCTCCACTGAAGATCTACCCAAATACTTCTGAAGGGCAGCTTTGCATTCCACCTTAAATTAGCAACATAATAAATTAGAAAAAGCTCTGCTGTGCATGAAGCATAGGCTTGCATCGCCAAACAGTTATGGTACATAGGATATTCTTCAAAAGTTCAGAAGTCCCATTTCCATATAATCCTATCACAAAAAGAGGCAACACTTTGTTCAAAGTTCTGCACAAACGTTCTATGAAACATTGTTACCATATAATCTGCATATTACACAATGCAGAAGGACAATATAAAGCCCGAGAAGAAGATCCTGCTACATTAGGGCCTGAAGTTTAAAGAAACAAAACACTTTACCATGGGCAGTTCATGTGTTGATATGCCCAGGAATTACCTTTAAAAATCTGTAATACATTTGAACCTTAAATCAGATAATCTAATAGTGCCACATACAGAGCACATTCTGCAATCAACATATATTTTAATCTCTGATTCCAATCTTAATTTTGTATTGCATATATTTTGATTTCTATAAAGTAATATAGCGATTTCTCCAAAGACAATGTAAAATCTAGAAGGGGATGTTCCACATAGTACCTGTTTCAGCATCGCTACCTCTGATTCCAACCCTAATTTTATAATGATTTTTTTTCCCTTTTCCTGCCATAGCGAAGGAAGCCACCATAGTTGGATGCATTGGAATCAAGCATTTGGATCGCTAGATAGGTCAGTGGAAGAAAAGGCAGAGATGTCAGATTGTTGGAAGCCTAGTAATAGATTTTACTGCAACACAGAACAGAATCAATTGGAGCAACGTAAACTGGATTTTTTTCTAAGTGGCCTGGAATCATGGAGGCAAAATGGCAAGAATACATGATGTCCTGAAAACAATTTTTTGTTGCATTTTTATGACGCATTTTTGTCGCATTTTCATGACGCAGGATAATCGCTGTTAGGTAATAGCCATCAAATTTAATGGAAACATGATCATGTCAAGAAATCACATTTCCGTACCTCTTTAATCTATGCAAGAACCCTGTTATGAGATAGTCAGATTGAAGAAAGTATTTCTGGGTAGTTTTAAGAATATACGAAGTACTGAGAAGCCTCTCGGCATCGATATGAGACGATCACGTCAATAATGAAAAGGTGTTGCCCAGCCGAAAAGATCCATATTCGTTACACCTTTTTTTTTTATATGGAAGACGTGCCTTTTGCGGGCACGATTTTAGCGTCAATGGGGCGGAGGGGCACCAGCGCAATCTGAACAGTAGATTGGGGTATGAGATAATCTCAGCCATCGATTGGGGCGGAGGGACATTGGGACGATCTCGGCCGTCAATCGGGCGGACAGACAGACGCCACGGTTTTTATAATATAAGATGATGCAGGACAAGATATTGAAGCCAGAGAAGGCTATTTTTTGTAGCATCATCAGAACATGTGGTAATTCTGGTGAAATAGAGGAGGGGAGACTTATGCACATACAGGTTATAAACAATGGATTGGTGTCCGATGTTTATGTAGTAAGTGCTCTCATTGATATGTATGCAAAAGCGGGGGTGTTTAGATGAAGCACGCAAAGTTTTTAATCAATCATTTAAGTAGGAATGTGGTGACATGGGGGGCAATTATTAAAGATATAATTATTGTGATGAAGGTGTTCTTGTTGTACGTCTTATAGATGATATTCAAGAGCAGGGTGTTGGGCCAGATAAGGTTACGTATTTAAGCGCGTTGAATGCACTTGTTGCTGGCTATGCACAAATTGGTGATGTTCATCTGGCACTGAAAAGCATTGAGAGCATTGAGAGCATTGAGACCGGATGGTGTAATGCTTACCACTGTGCTTAGTGCATGCAGCCATCCAGGATTAGTGGATGAAGGCTGTTTGTATTTTGCATCAATGATCGAGTACTATGGTACGCAACCAAATATATTCTACTATAGTTGCATAATTGATCTCCTAAGTCATGCAGGATACTTGGAGGAAGGGAAAGATTTCATCCAAGCTAGTATGCAAGCTGATCTTTCTGGTTGGATGATGCTACTTAGTCGCTAAGGTGATAAGTTTGCTTGCTTGGACATTATCACCAGTGGAGAGGATATCTACAGCTAGAAGAAAAATCCTGTTGTTTTAACAAATATATGCTATTTAACAAGCTTCAAGAGACGGTTAAAGCACCATTTTAAATGTAACCCTTAGCCGATAGAAGGAAGAGCTTAGACCATGCCAACACTGTGTTCTGGCTACAGATTCTTTGGCAATGCCAAATGGTTGTAGTCCTGCAGAGACCCATGCTGTATACCAGGGTAGGCTTTTTCACAACAAGATATTTGATAGTGGATTTTCAACAGATATTGTCTTGGCAACTTCTATTATTGATATGTATGGAAAATGTGGAAATATTGAAGTAGCAGATGCAGTGTTCCCGCAGTTGCAAAGTCGAGATGCCATGGGGTGCAATTAATTGCGCGGTATGCTCAAGTTGGAGAAGGCACTCTTGCTTTAGAACTCTTCAAAATGATGCAGGACAAGATGTTGAAGCCAGAAAAGGCTCCTTTTTGTAGCATCATCAGAATATGTGGTAATTCTGGTGAAATAAAGGAGGGGAGACTTATGCACATACAGGTTATAAACAATGGATTGGTGTCCGATGTTTATGTAGTAAGTGCTCTCATTGACATGTATGCAAAAGCAGGGGTGTTTAGATGAATCACCCAAAGTTTTTAATCAATCATTAAGTAGGAATGTTGTGACATGGGGGGCAATTATTGAAGATATAATTATTGTGATGAAGGTGTTCTTGTTGTACGTCTTATAGATGACATTCAAGAGCAGGGTGTTGGGCCAGATAAGGTTACGTATTTAAGCGCGTTGAAAGCACTTGGCAGTATTGGAGCCATGCAACAGGGAAGGGTTATCCATGAGCGGATTTTATGTTCTTCTTTCCCTTTAGATGTTATTATTGGAACCAGTCTTATTGATATGTATTCTAAATGTGGTACTCTAGAGGAAGCACATGAAGGCTCACTTCCTTTCCTTGACAATCTAATAGTTCGAGATGCCATCTCATGGGATACCATGATTAAAGGATATGCCTATAATGCCAATGCTAATCTTCCATCGAAATGCATTGGGGAAATGCAACAACAATGCATTAAGACCATTTATGCAACATTTACTGGTATGCATGCAGTCGCGCAAGGCCATTGCTATTTTGTGTCTATGAAAAAGGAGCGTGGGATCACACCAGATGTTCCCCATTATGATTGCATGGTTGATCTTCTTGGCCGTCTAGGTTGCTTCACTTAGGCTGAAGAATTACTCCAATCTCTTAACCAGCCCTATATTATTGGATGGACCTCATTGCTCAGTGCTTGCAAATTGCTGGCAATGTGTGCTTAGGAAGGCGTTGCTTTGACAAAGTAGTCTATCTGGATTTTAAGTGCACAACTGGCTACATACTCATGGCAAATATCTATACTGCCAAAAGTACACTCGGGAATGCTAATTCTATAAAAGAGGTAAAAAGCTTTGCAGATGTAAAAAGGAACTGGAATGAGACTGATTATGTTGGACTTTGTCTTGTACTTGGGGAGGAAGTTTCAGACAGGTGGAATAAATGCCAGATCAGTAGAAAGCGTTGGCATGGAGGATGAAGGGAATGTGGGAGCAATGCTACCAATGTAAACTGCAATGCTATGTCATGGATATCTCATGCATATACAACATGCAGTAAGTACCTCAAGCATATACAACATGCCTAACCCAGAGATTACTATCTGTATCCGTCCTTTTGTTATTCTCATACAAATAAATTGTTCTAAAGAATTCTAAACACGTGCAACTACTTTGGTTGGTACAGCATTCCCTTGGCCGTGGTCTTTTGGGGAGGATGCATTCTTGCACTTTGTATCTATGAAGAACGAGTACAGAATCACACCAGATATTGGTACCATGATCTTCTTCAATGCGTGATTTGCTGAATGCATGGCAAGGTGAACCTCATTGTTCATACTTTGCTGAATGCATGGCAATGTAGGAAGAGAACGCTTTGAGGAAGTAGTTCCCATGGAATTTTTGTGTGGAGCTAGAATCCTATGTCAAAGATATGTTGCAAGACAGTATCAACAATATGCAGGAGATGAGAAAAGCAGATGTAGAGAAAGAAAGAGGAACTATTTAAACTTTGGTTTGTGCTAATGTCAGGTTTATGGAGGCATGATCAATCTAACCAGAAGAGAAATGCTACGTGGAAACTTCTCTATATAGACATGTTGCAAGGCTGTCTTGCTCAGAAGATACTTTTGAAATGTTCTCAGACTGCTATAATTGGAAGCCACTTCGTGGACGGGGACGGGACCAACTTATACACACAGGTCTCACAGAAACTCATGACATCAAAGCTTATGTGCCGTTACAGACATCAATCCAATCCAGAAGAGAAATGCTATTAATCTCTCGTGGAACTTTTCTTCTATAAAGAACGTGTTGCAAGGCTCAGAAGATACTTTTGAAATATTCTTGGACTGCTATTAGTTGGAAGCCACTTCGTGAACGGCGAAGGGACCAATTTAGACACACAGGCTCTCAAAAACTCATGACATCAAAGCTAATGCGCCTTCACGAATCATCTCGATTCTGCAACAAAGAAAACATGGTTTATGGGTGCATCAGACAATGATGATTTTGCAAGGAGCATAAAGATGCGTAGGATAGAGTGAGCTATTTAATTGTATTTGGCATGCCATAAACTATATCCTTTATCGTTGGTTTTATAGTTATTCATGCTGCACTCCACTTTTACCAAGTTATGTTGTTGCATTAAGGGCGTGTGCCAGTCTAGCAGCCTTGGAAGATGGAAAGGACATTCATATGCAAATTTGCAATGCTCAGCTTGAGAATAATGTAGTTTTATCAAGTTATCTGGTTGCCTTGTATCCAAAATGTTCAACGAGTGCAACATTGAATAGTGGTGATCCTTCATTTTATGTGTTGATGGGTAATATTTATGTAGGTTCAGGCATGTAGAAAGAAAGTGAACAAATCAAGGCCATGGGTTATGGGTAGGTCCTCTAGAGCTCAGAAAATTCCAGGAATTGGGCCGACAATGCTGGAATAGTCCAGAATTTGTGCCATTTTTAGTGTAAAAAATACAAGAAAAGTTGGCAAGATACAAGGCTAACTTAGGCAGTCTCTTGCAGGACATATCTAACAATGAATATTTACTATTTATGCATAGTGAGAAACTGGCCATTTATTGTGCAATTATCAATATAACACCAGGTTAGGAACAATTCTAATTGTGATAATTCTCATAAAGCTAGTCTATTGTTGGCATCTCAAAGATAATACTGAAACAAAAGGGAGAATAGAATGCAAATAGAAGGAGCAGGATTGAAGTTGAGAAGACCAAAGAGATGAGCTGTAGTTTTAAAGGAGGCTGGAACTGTCGAAGGATGGATTTGTGAAACCCGCCAGCAACAAAAAGTGAAAAGCCTGCCTGAATAGACCTGTGCAAACATCACTTCTGTATAATCTGGATTCTCTTTAAGAAAGGTGCAGAAGGATCTAGGCATGGCGTTCCAGATCCAGGGCTTTTGGATTCAGATCAATCAGGTGCAGAAGAATGATCAAGCTGGGAGATTCGGCTACAAACAACTAGAAACAGGGCAAATCGGCCCTATAGCAGGAGGCCGATTTGTGCAGGCTAGGGTTGGACTCACAGGAGATAGGGCCGCATTGAAGGCAAGCAGCGGCCAGCAATTACTGTTCTAGAACAATTTCTGGCCTGTTTCTCTCATTGTTCTGCCTATTTCAAGAGCAGAGCTTATTCTATTTGTAGCCTATTTGCCCGGCGATCCCCTGTTCTTTAAGATTTCTGCAAATGAGAACACAGAAAGAAGCAGCTTTGATACCTTTTCTTTGCAGGCTTGCATTGCTCTTCTTTAAACTCCGTCGTCGTAGTAGGCCATAGCAGAGGTCCCTAGCATGCAAAAATCCGGAAGAACGGAGCATCGTCCTCTTCCTCTGTCTAAAAACCTTTACCTTTGGTAAAATAAAATGTCGTCCTTTTTTTTTGTCTTTTGGGTAAAGGCACCTAAAGGAACAACTAACAACTACAAATACCGAGCTTCCACGGTTTCACAGTGCAATTCCACAATGTCTACTTCTCTAACATTAACATTGAGGATCCTATTGCTCGTACTAGGCCTAGTCTCAGTCTCAGTCTCAGTCCCGCAAACACATGCAGCAGAGCAAATTAGAATGAATATAACTCATGTACACAAGGGTCTGCCAACATATGAGAAATTGCATCGAGGGGCTGAAAGCAGCCAAAAAAGGAGTGCATATTGGCAAGCTAGACACAATGGTCGCATCCCCCTTACGAGCACACAATCTGGGTATATGATGGACTTATGGATGGGCACTCCAGCAAAGCGTTTTAGGGTACAAATGGACAGTGGAAGCGACCAAGTTTGGATAAAGTGTGGCCCTTGCTCTGAATGCTCTCAAAATGAAGGAAGTTGTGCTCCATGTCCCGAAAATGTTTTGTATCCATGGCAGTCTACTTCATTTTCCACCCTTGGATGTAATCCCTATTATGGTTGTGGACCTTTGTCTGGTGCTTCTTGCGCCCCTCGTCCCAATCCTTTTCTTAGAAATCGTCCTGAATATTCTTGTTCCTATGTGTATCAATATTTTGATACGAAGTTACACTAAGGGGTGTACGCAAATGTAAGCCATCGCTTTGCCCGGCTCCCCACCTACCAAGATAACTTTCTTGTTGTTCTAATACTCTTGTTGGCCGCTTTGATGGTGATGGTATTGCTTGGACTAAATTCGGACCTCTTTCTCTTGTCTCTCAGTTGCCCAATGATGGAGTATTCTCCTACTGCCTCGCGCCTTATGGCCAAGATGCTGATAGCGCCCTCTTCTTTGGCGCCCCTCCCCCAAATCCTTTGGCCGCCTCTACACCCATCCTTGGCAAGGGAATCTACTATGTCCATCTTCACAAAGATCGTTGGAAATCACGTGATTGTAAACCGCAATCAACCATATTCAGATCTCAACTCTCATGGTACAATGATTGATTCTGGTACTACGCTCACCATCCTCGAGGAAGGTGTATTCAATGATGTAGCACGTGCATTCGTCAATGCAATGCCATACGTGCCTCAAGTTCATGTACCTGGCCACGATCTCTGCTTTGATGTTTCACGTGCACCTAACGTGCAGGTTCCTCCGCTCACTTTCCACTTCGAGGGGGCTTCACTCAATCCTCCACTTTCAAATTACATGGGCATGGTCAATCCCAATGTCATGTGCTTGTTGATGTCACGTGCCATTCTACAAGAAGGCGATCTTAGTCCAGTCGGCATCATTGGAAACATAATGCAGCAGAATCATCTTGTTACCTACGATACAAAGGCAATGAAGATCTCTTTTGTACCAGCAGATTGTAGCAACTACTGAGAGAACATGCCTGCACAGATCCAGCTTGTATTCTATTAAGTAGAAGATTGAGGGAGATTATGTTACAAAATGGTCATTACATTTAAGAAGATTTCAAAGACCGTGCATATTTCTATCTACTAGTTGCTAATACAATCCTTTAATATCATTCGCTCAAGGATTACTTACGTGCTCATTACGTTAGCCAAAAGTTCCACAAATTCTCTCGTCATCTAGAAGACTAAAGACCATGTGCATTTCTATCCACTAATAAATTCCAATGCCATTCAGTAGTTGGAATAACTATCTAAGCAAGTCGAGATTATTGTCAACAATTTATTTGCAATGTACATAGCTAGTGAAACTTAACACGTCATTACCCTCCTTTGGTTTTGGAACAACTTGAAGTGATATGTCCCATTTCAGAAGAATTGCCTTTGCTATGATATATCACTTTTTGCATTTTACCTCTATTGACGAAGTATTATCCGTCCACCTATATATCTATATTCAAGGGCTAACTGGGATGATCGGGTTGCTTATTGTATGAATCACTTGGTTTTTATGGTTTTTCCTCAATGCCGAAACTATACTGTGGACTCTTGAATCTGATTGAGTATATAATCAAACATAAAATATGGTTGTACTAAAAGTTCTCAATAAAATGTTATGTTTTCAATATGGCCATACTTTCTCGAGCAGAAATATATCTAGCTTTGGTATATTCCGGTAATATACCCTCTTATGCTCCATGTGTCTTGGCATATTAACTCTTCTGTGTTGGCTCAATGTTACAGGAAGTGTTTTTTCTTTGCAAGCTCTAATAATTTTGGAGAAACACTTGATTTTTTTGTTTATTTCCATGCAACGGAACTAGAGGATATAGCTAGAACTACCAATGTTAGAGGAGGAACCAAGATGAGGTTGTATAATTCTTGAGATTGTGATTCTTAAGGTTGTAGTTCTTGAGATTGTTTCTAAATTGTTGTATTGATTGTTTCTTATAGATTTGAACTGATGCTCCTCTTATGGGAACTTGCTATGCCTTGAGTATTGGGATGCCAATACAAATATGCAAATGACTGGTTCCATCTTCAAACTTCGGCACAAGTAAGTCTTATCTGCATGCTAAGCATTAATAAGTTCTCCTATGTCATGCTAAACTCTTAATCTCTGCAAAAGGGGCTAGAATGCTGTGATATGTAGCAAGGCAAATGAAAGAAATATAGCTGCAATCAGGTGGAGTCTAGGTCTTTATAATTTATTGTGAACATGTAAATGACGATGCTCGATAACGAGTCCCACTTTCTTGTTGTTATCTCGGTCTAGAAGTCAAATTTAAGCAAGATCATGTTTATAGCAATGCTTTTGGAGCAACGACTTCATTTGCTAGGCATACTTATGTTTTGTTCACTAGGAACAGTTTCATTTTTTATCTTGATTGACTTAATTTAATTAGGAAAGGTTTTTTTTGCAACTTCTCTTTATTAGATTTGTGCACCAAAAAATCTTTAAACTGAGCTAAGATCTATCATTTTGTACTGGCAGTTACTCCAAGAGCCCATCATAACTTGCATTGTATCTTCAAGATGTTCTTCAGCACGTGTGATGGAGCCTAAAGGAATGAAAGAGAAACCATGGAACCTTTACCATATTATATCATATCCTTTTAAGTCTGTTCATGACCATGAAGGCAAGACATAAATACATTTAGGGTAGCAGGGATTCTAATACAAGTGTGCACAACTAAGACCTCATCCCCACACTAAGTATTAATATATTCTTCTATGTCATGCTGAACTCCAATCTTTGTAGGAGGAGCTGAAATGCAGTGATATCTAGCAAAGCAAGTGAAAGAAATATAGTTTGAGCCTAGGTCTTTGCAATTTGTTGTGAATGTGTAGATGGGGATGCTCTATTACTGAGTCCTAATTTCCATCTTTACTACTATAATCATCTCTGTCTGGAAGTCAAATCTAAGCAGGAACATGTTTATGGCAATGCTTTTGGAGCAATGAGTTTGTTTGCTAGGCACAATTCTAAACTTATTCAAGACCTATCATTTTGTGCTGATATTTCTCTAAGTGCCCATCATAACTTGCATTGTATGTTCAAGATGTTCAACATGCGTGGTGGAGCCTGATGGGACAAAGGAGCAATTGTGGAACCTTTACCGTGCTACATCATGCCCTTTTCGAGGTTGTACATGCATCGAGCAATCACACTGTTTTTTGTAACTGCACTTCTTTATCTCTTTTTTCTTTAATGCTTCTGTTTACTCTATTTCTTAGCTTCAAAACATATATGATTTGGTTGATAATTATATCTGGAACTTGGATATCACATTTTTATTGGTACTTTAATAAAAAAATCAAGAACTTAAATCGCCCATGTGAAGAAATTTAGCGTGCTTTTTGTCCACTCTTTGGAAGGAGATGTCAATTTTATTATTAAACGTGTCAGTCTATAAGAATGATTATAAATGCTTCATTTTTTAGCAATGTCCAAATCCTTAAGGACCTGCTGAACAAATTTAGAAAGGCTATTTACGTCTTTTATGCTACATAGCAAAGCTATGGCATTTGCAATCACATATGAACATGTGTTCACTCTGTTCTTGCTTTGTTTAAAGAGGATTAAGTATGTAAGCAGTCATCCTTGTTGCAGGATATAAAGTGCTTATGGCACAGCTTAGATGGAAATCATATCTCCAGAGGCAATTACAAGATACATTCAAAAGTGTGGATCGCTCGAGATGTAGAAAGGAAGTAAGCAACATTGCCACGGTTCAATGACAAAGATGCAATTATGCAATTGCAATTGAAAAGAAGATCAACTCATAAACATGCCCACATTGAATATGTTGTCATATTAACTGCTGTAATATTGCATTACATAACTTGGAGAAATCAACCTTTCATACACATTATATGACTTAGAGAAATCAACCTATGTTATCCTTATTGAAGAAAGAACGTAACAAAATTATTATGCGGGACGCGACTAACTAAAAAAGAAGAATTGACCCAAGAAATGGAAGAAATGGCTCAACCACGAAAGGTTTACAAGGAGAAAGCTATAAAATTATTCCCCAATCACGTCTTCTTAGGAACCCAACCTCATCCTCAACTGTAAGAACAATTCTATTGCCGTTGCTCTTTTGTATGAAAATGATTGACTTTAGTCTTGCCTACCAAACCATTCGTTTAGTTCCTTGTTTGAGCCTCATCCTTGATTTCTCTAAGTATAGTAGGGAGTCAGGTGGTAACATTCCAGTTCACTAACCTCTTGTGTGATGGACTTATGTCACTTTTGGCGTGCCTATGCTGGTATGAGTTCCAAATGCCTTTCATCTTGGTGTTGTTTATTTTCCTTCATGGACCTTAGCCTTTATCGACCCTCATGTGTGCATGATAGTTTTTATTGTTCATCATATCAATAATATAGCCATGCATTTTCCTTTTAAGGGGATTCCTAGAAATCAAAATTTACTTGGAGAACTTGCTACAAGTGCATATGTTTTTTTACCTCTCATTACATGCTACTAAATTCAAGTAGATTTATTAGGTCTCATCTACATGAAAAACGAGAACCTTTGGCTCACCGATTCTAGGGGGTAGCAAAATTTTGTAAGTGCTTTATAGATTTTGTCTCTCTTTGTTTTGACTTTAATATTGGAACACTTTGACGTGCTTTGGAACTCGACTCACATGAACACGATCTGTTTCTTCTCTAACTTCCTCCATCCAGCCTCGACATTAACCTGCTACTCCATCCCTGCCCCAAACTTCACCTCAACCCTGCATTTCTGCTAGTTTTAAGTTTAAGTTTATGTTTCCTGGTGGCCCCGCCTACATCTCCGCCACAGGAACTTCCCCTGTTTCTTATCCGGCATCTTTGTTTCTTACCCTGTTTCTGCCGTTCTCTCATTATAAAGGAAATTCTTAAAGGAGAATCTAAGTCAGCTTGCAGATTCGTCTGATGGCTTATATGCACAAACTCAGGAGAGCGGATCAAAAAACCAGGTGGATGGCCACGTGCAAAACATGGCAAGAATTGGCAAAACGAATGTGGGGGGGTTGCCCATGAAGCGCCCACTTAAGGAAACAAATGTTATTATGATAGACTAATTTTTTTTTCACCTCCTTTTAACATACCACAATGAAGATCGGGTCTTTAGCTTTCAATTGATCCCACATATCAGAGTTTTTGATAAATTTGGAGTTCTCTATGAAGGTTTTAATTCAGAAGGCTAAAATTAACCCTAATAGACCACATGTGCCCTTCAATAGACCATTAAGTGCCCTTCAATGGACCACTAAGTGGCTTTCTATGGACCACTTGGGACCTTCAATGGACCACATGGGACCTTTAATAGCTAATGCCTTACTTGTTGTGTATAGCAATAATTATACATCAATGTTTTTACAGATTTATGTCTTGCACTATTCTAGAGGCCTGGCATGGCCCTAAATCCCCACCATAAGTGTAAGGAGTTTAACCTTCATGGTCTAACAACAATCTAAAAACCATCCGAATAACACACCTTGTTCGAAAAAACCAAAACATGACCAAAATGTTTATGAATGTGAAATTAATAACCATTGGAATTTTAGTCAAAATAAATACAAAAATCAATATACATCAAAAAATAATTTTAATGCTTGCTTGAACTGGGCTGAGCTTTATATATCAGTGAAACAGCAAAAGTTCAAATGTGTCAATTTCAAAAACACAACTACTAAAGCAAACTTTGTGATCTCCCTATTCTTCTACCCTGTTCAGTGAAGGAAATCTGCAGGTACAACATGATTATAAATTTGTGCTGGATTAGCTAATAATATTTGTATTATTTAAATAATCAACTGAAACTACACTTGCGCCACTTCTGCTTCCTTATGTAGCATGTCTGCTAACTTCTCCCCATGCCGGGTCTGTGTTTGGCTTGTTTTTTTGCCTGCAGGTCTCAAAGGAGAAGAATCTTTTTTTTTTTTATTGAATCTAAGTTATTGTTGTCCACAATTTTCTCTAATGACATATCCTAATGTTTCTGTATTTCCTGAACACTGCAAGGCTATCAGTCAATGGGTTAGATGAGTAGTAAAGACAATAATAACGACTAATGAATAGTTCATCACAATTTCTGCCATTTTATAACTATAACAGAATTGGATGTAACTTAGCGCATCACCATATTCATGATCAATTTTCTAGCATTTGGTAGCCTTTAGGATGTATGCTTTCAAAAAACCTGCAAATTTCTTGTCTACAATGTGTAGACTGGAGAAACTGTTAACAAATTCAATATAAATTGCTCACCCTGAGCCATATATCCAACTATGGATCATAAAGACCTGTTGGAGATGTGCCCAGAACGTTCAAATAAATTTTTTGTCTCCGTAAGCTTCATGCAACCATGCTAAGGAGTCAAACCGTGACAGAGATCAAACACCAATTGCTGCATTAGGCATTTTGAAATTATGAGCAATAAACATTGGCAAGTTAGATGGCACCTATATTCATAAAACAACACGTTTGGTACAAAAATCTTGATGGTTTATCACTGGAGGAAATAACTACCATGATATCATTTTCTTATGAAATTAACATGCTAGATGTCACAATATTTTTTGCTGGATATTTCAAAATAACTTGCTGGCATCCTAGATAAATACAAGCATCGACTATGAACACATCACCGCTGGATATTCAAAGCCGTTGGATATTACAGTTGCAGAATGCCTTAGGTTGGCAATTAAGAAGAACTAGAAACATGAGGTAGCAATTTAGGTATATTATTTATAAATCTAGCTAGTTATGCTAATTACATTTAGAATATTTCAAGGACCGTATATATTTCTATCTACTAGTTGTTAATACAATATACTAGTACTGAGTACATTCCAGCACCTCTTTCACGGTAGAAAACACTTTGTTCAACACCAATAACAGCTCACAGATTGTGCATTTGTGACACCAATGAATATAGTAGTAGCATACATTGAGGCCAACATATAAAATAGGTCTTGTTGTGTGCTCCTGGATTGTATGCAGTAGAGAATGTAGGATCTTTTGCAAACGCCAACATGTGATGAGAACAACTAGGCTTACGTTTTCTATTCAAAGTCCCATAATATTGTCCCAAATAAAAGCGTACAGATAGTTGTGTAGAACTTGCATACTACATAGTAATATGGGTTACATCAATATGACCAGTATTGCTTTTAAAGATAGGCTTTGCATTGCACCAATTTTGAAATCTATAAACTGGAAAGGTATTGCATGGCCTTATCCACTGTGTAGGGCCATCAACTAGAGCACTTAGGGGATTCTCATGTACGTGCAGTTAGTGTACCCACTTCAGTCACTGGTACGTAAAAGCAGGATTTTAGAGTCAATCAAACATGTCTTTTTCGACATCTTACCTCTATGAATAGACCATCAGCACCAATGAAAATACATGTTCCAGCAAAGGGATTAGTTCCCAAGCTCTCTACATGCCACTCCTTGTAGTTTTCCCCATCTATGGAAAAACTACAATATACCCCTAACTTTTTGCAAAATTCACAACATACCCCTAACTTTTAGAAAATTCGTGAAATGCCCCTATGCGGGGCATTTTCAGGGGCATTTTGTGAATTTTTAGGGGCATTTTGTGAATTTTTAGAAAGTTAGGGGTATACTGTGAATTTTACAAAAAGTTAGGGGTATTTTGTAGTTTTTCCCATCTATTTACTGGATACAAATGCCAGTAAAAATGCATTAAGAAACAGATATGAAAGAGATGTTGCATATCTGGATAGTGTTGCATGGTATATTTGTTAAATCTTTTATTAGCAACAAGTTTACATTTACCCCTATTCAATCCCACCATAATTTGTCGTACTCTCTATAGATTGTCATGGCGTCCTCTTGAATGGAGAAAGAGGGATTGGGCTATAAGGGCACCCCTTATGCAGTTCACTATGAGAGGCAACGACTAGAATTTCAATTTGCACAATGCAAGTTGATACATACAAATTCCTCTCCACTCCATGCAAGATATTTTAAGTAACATAGCCATTGTTACGTGGCACAATTATTCAATCTAATTGCTCAATATTTTATGTCGGCCATTCAAGTGTTCTTGATTTCAAAAGAAAAATGCACCATATCTATTTTTCAAATTCAGTTTTTCTGGTTTAGTGAAAAACCTTTTTGGATTTTATTTTTTTTTTATTATTTTTTTTTTTTGTTGTTGAAGGACGTCAGACTTTATTCAATCAAAGAGTCAAATACAAGTATAAATGCAGAGACAGGAATAAAATCTCAGCGGATAAGCGGAGACCCACCGAGTGAAGCAACCTGCCTAAGCATAAGAGTGCACATCCAAAAACTCCTCAAAAATCAATCGCCTCTTGCGAGGGGCAAGTGAAGAACAATGATACGACTTTACAATGTAACCTTGAGCTTCTTGGAGAACACGATTATCTCGCCACATCCGGACCTTTGAAGATTGCCAATCTTCGCTTTTTTCGAATAGTCCAAAGCAACCATCCTGCTAGATAGATGAAAAGCCCGCCTTGTAACTCTGTCCAGTGTACTTGGGTAAATTGCCAAAAGCGGTTGTTTGACTTGTTAGTGAAACCCTAAAAAAGGGAAAACAACCAGTCCCATACCTGCCTAAGGTGTTCACACATGAAAAAGCAATGCTCAATGGTCTCGGATCCACGCTTGCATATTGGACACGATTTGATATTCTAGGGTTAAACTTATGGACAAGCACATTAACCCGAGACACCTATGAAGAATCTGCCACCAAAGAATCACATCACTTTAGGATGAAGTAGCTTGTCCCATGCCCAAGACCACACCTTCGCCCATTGAAGAGGAGGAAGTTGAAGAGACCACTTATTAGGCGGAGGAAGAATATCATTATCAAGCAACAAGCGATATACATAGAGTTCACAAGTTTGCACTCCTTAATTTCTTCAGGACAAACCCATACCAAAATATCTTCTTGATGTGGCGAGAATAGGCTGTAGAAAATCAGCAACTTTTTGCCAAAGAACTCTATTCCATCGCCCCAATAGAAACTTTAATCGAAAAGCCTCCCATGTCGACCAATCGGCCCGAGTCATACCATCTTTGCAATAGTTAAGATTCCGCTCTTTTCCAACGTCTTTGAGTCAATGGGTGCACCTGTAAAAAGCAAAGTGGTTGATTGTCTACCGGAGAGATCCACCAACAAGGTGCGATCAATCAAGCATACTGCGTTTGGACTGATGTGAAATAAAAGTTTTGATTGTGTGCGGGGAATCTAACAATCCCTTTAAGAATGGAGAAGCATTATGATAAGGCCGCAACTCATAAAATAAACTCCATGGAAGAACAGGTTTGAGTGTGACTTTACCAAAAGGGATACAAGAGGTAAGAGCACATTGTAATAAGCCGTAACCGGAGAATCATCCTTACCTACTGAGAAGCCGCCAAATGAATTTTGAGATCATAACCTTACTCGCAAATGGAAATCATGTCATTCCCAAACCTCCAAAGGACTTAGGTTTTATACACTTAGACCATGCAACCTTCACCACTACCCCCTCGCTTCATTTCCACCCCGGATAAAGTTTCTAACAACACCCACAATCTCCTGAAACTTTGAGTGGGAAGCAAGAATGGCGTAAGCCATATAGACATGTGTGTTGCTTAAGACATGCTTAGCAACCTGCTACCCTTCCGGGCATAGATAGCTTAGCCGTATCCCACCAAAAAGGTGCCTCCACAACCCCTCGATTATAACATCCCAAGCATCGGAAGTTGAAACATGAATACCCATTGGGATACCAAAGAAGCTTGGTTGCCTTCCCATGAGGCAACACCTTCCAGGGGGTAAGCAAGAACACATGGTGGGACTTCATCATCTAGAGTCCACAAAGCGTAACACTTTTGCCAACCCACCAAAACTCCGGAGGCTAAGGAGAATGTGTCAAGCGTAAGCTTTGCATTTTGGAGATTATCGATGATCTCTGCTTTCAAAAAGAAAGGTATCATCTGCATACTGATTAATAATTTCTTGAGAGCCATTTTCCATAGGAAGACCCCTGATCACATCATCCTCAGCAGCACTAGAAAATAATTGTGAAAGCACCTCTGCCACTATTGTAAAAAGCAATGGAGCCAAGGGGCAACCTTGATGAACTCCTCTACCAACAGGAAAGACAACAGAGGGCTCTCCCTGGAAGAGTACTGTAGATCTTGCTGAAGTATGCAACTTCATGACATCTCTTGTGAATGGGATACCAAACCCTGAAGCCAATAAACACTTCTCTAAAAAACCCCAATCCACATTGTCATAAGCCTTACTAAAGTCAAGCTTGAGATACGCAATGCAATGGGCCCTTATCCTTGCCCAATACATGCCTTCATAGCCGCGACAACATTATCAAGAATACACCTTCCAGGCAAGAACCCGTTTGGGTGGAATAAATTGACTCAAAGAAGAACAACACACAACTTCTCTGCCGAGAAGCTTTTGTAAAAATCTTATACACTGTAGAAAGCAATGTTATAGGACGCCAATCCGAAATGGTCTTGGGCTCTTTACACTTGGGAATGAGGGAAATAGCACCTGTGTTAAGAATTTTATCCAAACTTCTAAACCTTCTAGATTCACAAAATGCATTATATGCATAATTTTAATCCATCCCCAATATTCTTGAAAAACTTCTATTGGAAAACCATCAAGACCTGGACATTTTCCTTTCTCCAATAGGTGAGCCGTTGCGCGTCTCTAGTGATATTTGTCTCTAAAATTGAACGTTGCTCTGCTGAAACAATAGAATGCACTTTAGTTAACACAGCTGATTGCATGTCCTCCTGAAATGGTAAGCGATGTCGAGCAAAGAATACTGCAAAATGATTATGTAGGTGCTGCTTTAGGTGCACCGGATCAGAAACCTCCGAGCCATCTGGGAGAGTGAGAGAGTTAATGTAGTAGCCATCCTCCTCCGTTTTGCCGCCCTAAAAAAGAAATGAGAACACCTATCACCAGACTTAAACCATTGCAAACCAGCCTTCAACTTCGCTCCAGTAACCTGCGCAGTCTCAATATCTTTAATTTCTTGTAAGATCTGTTTCTCTCTAATGCCAGAAGAAGGAATGTGAGCTCTGCATATTTGTAACTCCCGATATAAAGGTCAAAATGACCTCTTGGCCTCAACCACTTTACGATGACCCCATTCCTTAGCAAAGGATTTGACCGCCGCCATGGCAGCTACAACCCTTGACATCTCCCTGGATGAAGCGAATGCCTGTGACCACGCATTCGCTTCATCCATTTTTTTTTCTCTGTTTCTCTCTAATGCCAGAAGAAGGAATGTGAGCTCTGCATATTTGTAACTCTAAAAGAAGATCTGTTTCTCTCTAATGCCAGAAGAAGGAATGTGAGCTCTGCATATTTGTAACTCCTGATATAAGGCTGTCAAATGACCTCTGGCCTCAACCACTTTACGATGACCCCATTCCTTAGCAAAGGATTTGACCGCCGCCATGGCAGCTACAACCTCTGACATCCCCCTGGATGAAGCGAATGCCTGTGACCACGCATTCGCTTCATCCATTCGCATTTTTTTTTTAATTTATTTTCCTAAGTTTTTGAGGAGGTTGTGAGCCGGCATAAATTCCCATTCTTCCAAAAATTGGAGGAATTGTTTTTGTAAGATTTTGGATTTCGGGCTTCCGATCCTTTTCTCTTTTGGTCGATTTCAGCTGGGAAGAATAATGGATGCCATGATTGCTGGCATGCTTATTCTTCATGGCATGGATGTTACATATTGTGAGTACCTAGATTGCTTGCTTGTTTCTATTCCAGCCTCATCAGACCTATTTTTGTATCGAGTCTTCCCTTTCCCTCTTCTAGACACGATGTTCTTTGAGGTTGTTGTCTTTAAGAACATGACAAGTAGCTTGACAAGCAGGGAACATGCAAGGATTGGTATTTTAAGTTTGGCTGGAGGCCAATAGAGCATTTAGGGCTTTCAAGGATCCATCCTTCGCATTATACTATGGTTTCTGTCATAGTTTTGGAATTCCATTTGCTTTGTTATTTTCATATCTTCTACTGTATTTTTGTCTTTGATCAGGATGTTACAAGATGGTAAAATAGTATGTACAAGATCAGATAAAACGACCCCAGATTTCTTCAAATTATAGTTAAAGCCACCTGGAACAAAACCTATCGAAGTTCTTGAGAAAAAAAATAAGATACATGGTTGGAAAAAGAGAGGTCATGTATTGGAGGTCCTGCTTTTAGTAGTTAAATGATTAGAATCTTTAATCCATCAAAATATGTAGATGATTGTTCTTATAATGTAATCTAGCAAGTTCAATATCATATACATGCAACTGGAAAAAAAAATAAAATCGGCCGACTTGGCTTATTAGATCTGATTATACTAGAGCAATTGCAGATCCTAATTCTTCCTTGCAGTGGCATCATCCTAATAAAAACCATAGGTAACGATTTCATCTGTTGTATGTTCTTTCACGGTCTTTGGCCAGTTTGGGCATAGTATGCTACGTCTCAAGATTGTTAGGTTGGTATTTACTGGTGTTCTATTTTCGTAGTCGCATTGATGGCTTGCATGCATAGAATCATAAATCCAAGCTTCATTTTTTTTTTTCCTCTTTAGCCCCTGATTGAGTATATAATCAAATATAAAATATGGTTGTACTAAAAGTTCTAGATCAATAAAATGTTATGTTTTCAATATGGCCATAGCCACAGCCACTTTCTCGAGCTGAAATATCTCTAGCTTTGGTATATTCCGGTAATGTATCCTCTTAGGCTCAATGTGTCTTGGCATATTAACTCTTTTGTGTTGGCGCAATATTACAGGAAGTGTTTTTACTTTGCAAGCTCTAATAATTTTGGAGAAACACTTGATTTTTTTTGTTTATTTCCATGCAATGGACCTAGAGGATATAGCTAGAACTACCAATGTTAGAGAAGGAACCAAGATGAGGTTGTATAATTCTTGAGATTGTGATTCTTAAGGTTGTAGTTCTTGAGATTGTTTCTAAATGGTTGTATTGATTGTTTCTTCTAGATTTGTACTGATGATCCTCTTATGGGAACTTGCTATGCCTTGAGTATTGGGATGCCAATACAAATATGCAAATGATTTGTTTTCCATCTTCAAACTTCGGCACAAGTAAGTCTTATCTGCATGCTAAGCATTAATAAGTTCTATGTCAGGCTGAACTCTTAATCTCCGCAAAAAGGGCTAGAATGATGTGATATGTAGCAAGGCAAATGAAAGAAATATAGCTGCAATCAGGTGGAGTCTAGGTCTTTATAATTTATTGTGAACGTGTAAATAGCGATGCTCGATATTGAGTCCCACTTTCTTGCTGTTATCTCGGTCTAGAAGTCAAATTTAAGCAGGATCATATTTATAGCAATGCTTTTGGAGCAACGACTTCATTTGCTAGGCACACTTCTGTTTTATTCACTAGGAACACTTTCATTTTTTATCTTGATTGATTTAATTTAATTAGGAAAGGTTTTTTCTGCAACTTCTCTTTATTGGATTTGTGCACCAAAAAATCTTTAAACTGGTCTAAGATCTATCATTTTGTACTGGCAGTTACTCCAAGAGCCCATCATAACTTGCATTGTCGCTTCAAGATGTTCTTCAGCACTTGTGATGGAGCCTAATGGGATGAAAGAGAAACCATGGAACCTTTACCATGTTATATCATATCCTTTTAAGTCTGTTCATGACCATGAAGGCAAGACATAAATACATTTAGGGTAGTAGGGATGTTAATACAAGTATGCACAACTAAGACCTCATCCCCATACTAAGTACTAATATATTCTTCTATGTCATGCTGAGCTCCTAATCTTTGCAGGAGGAGCTGAAATGTAGTGATATCTAGCAAGGCAAGTGAAAGAAATACAATTTGAGTCTCGGTCTTTGCAATTTGTTGTGAATGTGTAGATGGGAATGCTCTATTACTGAGTCCTAATTTCCATCTTTATGACTATAATCATCTCTGTCTGGAAGTCAAATCTAAGAAGGAATATGTTTACGGCAATGCTTTTGGAGCAATGAGTTTGTTTGCTAGGTATGCTTCTATTTTATATCTTGATTGGTTCAAGTAATTAGGAAAGGTTGTTTCTGCTTCTCTTCATTGGACTTGCGCATAAGTCTAAACTAATTCAAGACGTATCATTTTGTGCTGATAGTTTCTCTAAGTGCCCATCATAACTTGCATTGTATTTTCAAGATGTTCAACATGCGTGGTGGAGCCTAATGGGACAAAGGAGCAGCTATGGAACCTTTACCATGCTACATCATGCCCTTTTCGAGGTTGTACATGCATGGCTTTATCTCTTTTTTCTTTAATGCTTCTGTTTACTCTATTTGGATCTGGTTAGTCCTCACAGGATAATGGATAGGTTCCGCTTTAAGCGCGAAATATCCTCCCAAAAGAGTTAAATGGCACTGATATGCAAAACCAAAGTGCTATAAGGATGAAGAACAGGGATATTGGCATGGCACCTGTGCTGTTACTACTCCAAAGCAGGAAATTGAGCACAGTGAGTATAAAAAATGTTATACCAGGAAAGAAACATGCAAGTTTCGAAGCTACTGATCTCCAACCCTTGGCATCACCCAACTCCACAGTGCGCCATAATCTGCTTGCCACATAACCAGCAGCAATACCCAGGAAAAGATAGAGCAGAACCATTCCTGTGAGCAACATGCCCCTTGAGAGAAAACAATTGAAATTTCTATAATGGCCGCAATGTGGCAGCTACAGATCCAAAAACTCTTTTCTGTTTTCCGCTATGCTTCCGATCATCTGCATTCATATCTCACGTATCTTAGCTATTTATTTTTTTCTTTCACTTGTTTCTTCGCTTTTTATCTTTATCACGCTTATTCTGAACCCCAGTGCATGGGCATCTATTGTTAGGATTTGATGTTAGGATTTGAAGACAATATACTCAATAAACTGACCACAAGACTTACAATCCAATGATCTTAGTGAAAAGCCAAAAAGTGGTCACTAATTTTCACATGATCATCTGCAAGTCAATAATTGTTATACAATCAGGCGCTCAAACAATCTCCTGCTTCCATATCACGACCTGCAAGCGTCCCTTGTTCTTCCATTCTTCCAGCATTTATATCTATATTTCCTTTCCAATCTGGGTGCATCCACTTGTCAACTTGTGCATCCCCTTCATATAGTAAGTTCTCCAACTTGCTTAAAAATTCGGAGTAGATAGACTTGCTGTCCTTAAATTTCGGCCCTAGTTGACTTTGACTTTGACTGGTCAACGCAAACCCTAAGTGGCGTGGGGGGGTGTCACGAAGATTTCTAGCGAGCCCAGCAACACCCGGGTAGCACTAGCCCGCCACCTTTGACTTTGACTTTGACTTTGACTTTGGCTTTGGCCTGCTGCCACTGCTTCTCATAGGTCTCCCCCATTCAACTCCATAGCTTTGAATAACATGACACCATTTAACACTTTCCCTTCATGTTATTTTTCCTTGCAACTGATCATTTGTCTCAGTCTACTAAATTTTAATTACATCAAAGCCTTTGTCAAAATATCTCGCCACTCGCGTCGTCGGTTTGAACATATTGCAGTTCAATGATTCTTTTCCTTACTAGATCCCCTATGAAATGCATCTCCAGCTCGATATGTTTGGTCCTTTCATGTTGTATTGGATTTTTCGTTGCTCTATACCTATTTCTTGTAGCAACCTTTCACTCCATACTATTTCCTTAGCAGCAAGGGTTGCAGCCGCATATTCTGCTTCTGCAGATGAAAGTGCTATTGCCTTTTGCTTCCTGCATTTCCATGAAATGGGCCCTCCTCCTAGCATGCAAATAATTCCTGAAGTTGATTTTCTTTCATCAGGGTCTCCACCCCAATCAATCACGCAAGATGATAGCAATTCCATGTTATCAGAATTAAATTGTATCCCATAATCCACAGTTCCTTTCAAATATCTTAGAACCCTCTTAGCTGCCTGCCAGTGCTCTTTTCCAAAGTTATGACAGTACCTACTTAGAATATTGACTGCAAATGAAATATCGGGTCTCAGCATGACTAGATAAATATAGTAAGCGACCAACTAACTCTTGATATGGAATGTTTTCCATTTCGACTGTTATCATTCAAATTCAAGGTTAGTTTGTTACACCGGAACCATGGGAGTTTTTATCACCTTACAATCTTCCATGTTGAATCTTTTGAGCATGCCTGCAATATTCTCACCTTGTGTCAAAGTAAGAACCTGCTTTGTCTCTATCTCTCAAGACTTCAATTCCTAAAAACTTTTAAGTTCGCCCAAGTCCTCATTTTTAAACCCATTCTTGAGAATGTCTTTTGCATTTTTGTAGCACATCAAGATTGCTACTAACCATCACATTGTCATCCACATATAGTGCAATATAGCATACTTCATTCCCATCCTTAAACAAATAAATATTTCCATCATCCTTTAGTTTTATAAAACCTTGTTCCCTTAAATCAAATATACCATTGTCTTGGTGGATCAACTCATATATACAGACCTTTTTAAGTTTCCACACTTTGTCTTTCCCTTGCTCAAAGCCGAGAGGTTGCATCATAAAGACATCCTCCTCCAAGTCGGCATTCAAGAAAGCAAGAGACATCCATATGATGTACCTCAAAATTCTTTTTGCATTTGCTCTTGCTAACAACATCCCCGATACTTGTCATTTTTACTATAGGGGAAAAAGTTTCCTCATAGTCAATTCCCTTCCTCTCGTGTGTATCCCCGTATACTAATCGAGCTTTTATACTTAATCGAAAGTGAGGTTGTACTCCTTGTTTAATTTTAAATATCCATTTACAACCCAATTTGCATGTCTACCTTCGGGTAAGTTTACAAGCTCATACGTCCCCTCGTTCTTTTAAAAGCACTTTCGACTCATCATTCATGGCAATTTTCCGTTCTTTTGCATCAAGCAACACTTATAGCTTCTCTAAGATTTTGGTACTCCAGTATCCAGCAAGGCAAGGATTTCAATAAGGTTTACACCTGCTACTTCACTTTGTATTCTTCTACTTCTATCTGTGTTATCTCTTCCAAATCTTTCATGGTCAATATTAGCCTCTTGTTGCAAGATCTGAGCTGCAGTTCTTCTACCAGCCTTTGGCTGTGTTATCTCCTTTTCTATAGTATCAGCCACACTGTCTGGAGCATCTTCAGTACCAACTTGTTGAGAAGAGAGTTTGTTGGCATCTTGCTCATCATCATCATCAACAAAGCTCGTATTCAATTTCTGAACTTCCTTTTCTTTAGGGTTAACAGAGAAAAACTTTATGTTTTTATAAGATTGAGATTCGTCAAATGCTACATCTCTACTGATCAAAATCTTTTTCCTTTGTGGATCAAATAACCTGTAGGCCTTGGATTCTTGATCATATCCTACAAGAAAAGCTATTCTTGCTCGATCATCCAACTTTAACCTTTGTTGCTTTGGTACATGCACAAAGCTTAGACAACCAAAAACTCTCAGTGTCTCATAGTTTGGTTTAACTCCTGACCATAGCTCATCTGGGGTCATTCCAAAGGATCGCTTCTATTTGGTAACATATTTTGAACTTTCACTGCTGTTAAGACAGCTTCCTCCCACAAATAATTGGGTAGCCCTGTGTGTTTTATCATAGCTCTGACAGCATTTAAAATTGTCCTATTTTTCCTTTCAGCAATGCCATTAGTTTGTGGAGAAAAACTACATGTAAACTGTCTCTTTATCCCCCTTACCTTGCAAAACTTGATAAACTCAGATGACATGAACTCTCCACCACGGTCCGATCGAATACATTTCACTTTTTTTTTCCCCTTCTAATTCCACTTCTGCAAAGAAACATTTTATAAGCCTCAAAGGCTTGATCTTTAGTTCTAAGACACATGCATGTTGTCTTTCTACTAAAGTCATCAATAAAGGTAATGAAATACCTTTTTCCCCCGATATTCCTCTAACATTAAGAGGGCCACGAGATCCTGTGCACACTAGCTCCAACACTCCTTTGGTTTTTCTCTTTGCCCGCTTAAAAGGCAATCTTGCATGTTTTCCTAGCATGCAACCTAGGCATTCTTGGCTCATCAACTCCATTTTTGCTTTGATTATTTTTTGTTTGATCATAGTATCTATGGTGCTATGATTAACATGACATAACCTCAGATGCCAAGTGTCCATATCCGGAATCATAAATGAATTAACACAGGGGCAAACAACCACTATCCAATGCAAACAAATTACCAAATCTTCGCCAAGAAATTTGATCTCATTATTCAAAAGCACTTTACATTGATACTTGTCAAAACAACAACAATTAGTCCATGTCTACTAACCGGCAAATGTAAATTAAATTTCTGACTAGTGAAGGTACACACAAAACATCCTTCAAGTTTACTGCTCTCCCTTGAAGATCAAACAATTCTAACATTCCCGTGCATTGAACATCTTGCAACTTCCCATTTCCCAACTTGATATGCTTAATTCTTCCTTCTTTTTCCTCCTTGAATAATTTGGCTGAACTGGTCACGGATTTTTCTGCTCCACTATCTAATATTAACATTTCATCATCATTGTTAGATTTTTCTTTTGGAACAACCAAAATGTCATAATTACTTACCTCAGCATCTTCATCCTCTTCACTTGATTCTTCTTCAATATCTTGCACCAAATTTACAGCAGACCTTTGTGTATCAGGATTCCTTCCTCGACCTCTAGAATAATTTCTCCCTCTACTTGGTCTGCCTCTACTCATTTTGCTGCTTGAGCACTTGTTTGCAAAGTGACCTCTGCCTCCACAGTTAAAGCACTCAACCTCTTTCAATTTAGGACAATTTATCTTTAAATGCCCTTTTGCTTTGCAGTGAAAACAAGGACCTATTTCAGTCTTATCTTTAGCACTTTTTCCTGAAAACTTTGCTTTGCCCTTACCTGCATACAACACTTCAACATTATCTTCAATGTCATCATCATACAATACCTTATTTTGTTCAAACTCGTTCAATCATTTCTTCTCGCCTCTCGGTTTTGGCCACATTCCTAATAAGAGTTGACAACTGCTTGTTCCCTTCAACTGCTCTTGCCACATGCAATAATTTTTGCTGCTCAGTCAGCAACACCCCAGCACCTTCTAAGTCTGCCACAATGTTATCGAACTTAGAGAAAAACTTTGGTAAGTCATCACCTTCTTTTACTCTTAGCATCCTAAGTGCCTTATCAAGAACATCAATCTGAGATGATGTTTTTTCCTCATAGTTCTTGAGCAGGAAGTTCCAAATATCACTAGGGGACTTTCCCCTTATCTTCAGCAAAATTGAAGCCCCAACTTTGCTGGTCAAAATACCATAAGCTTCACGAAGTTTAACAACTTCATCTTTACCACTTTTACTTGAGTCTACTTCACCGGACTCTCGGAAGTTTCACCAGGATTTTCCGTAGGTAGAACTTCTTCTTGCGCCCACAGAGATCATCCCCACTTGAACTAGTTCCTTGAACTAATTCCCAGAGCCCTTCATTTTCAAGAACATTTTTGATTTGTTCCTTCCAAATCTGAAAGCCTAGTCCCCCTTCATACACTGTAATAGAGTTCAACAGCCCTGCTCCAAACCTGCTTGACATGGCTCTGATACCAATGTTAGGATTTGAAGACAATATACTCAATAAACTGACCACAAGACTTACAATCCAATGATCTTAGTGAAAAGCCAAAAAGTGGTCACTAATTTTTCACATGATCATCTGCAAGTCAATAATTGTTATACAATCAGGCGCTCAAACAATCTCCTGCTTCCATATCACGACCTGCAAGCGTCCCTTGTTCTTCCATTCTTCCAGCATTTATATCTATATTTCCTTTCCAATCTGGGTGCATCCACTTGTCAACTTGTGCATCCCCTTCATATAGTAAGTTCTCCAACTTGCCTAAAAATTCGGAGTAGATAGACTTGCTGTCCTTAAATTTTGGCCCTAGTTGACTTTGACTTTGACTGGTCAACGCAAACCCTAAGTGGCGGGCAGGGGTTGTCTGAAGATTTCTAGCGAGCCCAGCAACACCCGGGTAGCACTAGCCCGCCACCTTTGACTTTGACTTTGACTTTGACCTACTGCCACTGCTTCTCATAGGTCTCCCTCTATTCAACTCCATAGCTTTGAATAACATGACACCATTTAACATCTATCCCGTTTAAATACGCTTTGATTTCAGGTATTCCTGATCCTACAGCCCCTGCTTCTATATATGTGCATATTGCCGATGAGAACAGAAGAAGCCCCATATTGATCCCTGTAAAAATTCCAAACGCAGCCCAGTATCTGCACCGGTATACACTAGATTTTGAGCATGTAATTTAGTTAAGATTTTGGATACTCGAAATCGTAATAACTTGCCTTCCTGATCGCACAAACCCACAGAAGTTACAATTGGTACATAAGCTTGAGGGATCTTGCTCTGTAAACAACCAAACATGCAGAGGCCCACACTTTTTGATCTGCAAGCGCCAATTCCAGGAGCCCATTCTGAAAACACTAGACTTGAGCTTTCAAGCTTCCACTGGGCAAGGTGAGCCAAGGTACCGACTGTCTGGTGCGGTCCCTGCATTCCCTGCATCATGCTCATGTTGCAAAGCCATTGCTGGCAACCAGGCTTTCACCTTAACAGTCCCACCAGACCCAACCTCTCGTCCAACTAAGGAATTCATCCTTTGCCTTCACCTGCCGATCCCTGCAACAAGAAAATAGAAATCGAAGAAGGAATAAAACCCTAAAATGGTTTTTTCGATGCTTCACGAGGCTTGCATGTTCAGCCCCTAAAATAAAAAGAGGGCTTTTGTTGTGAGCCCTTGGATGTTGGACCATTGAAAAAAAGAAGCTAAATCAACGACTAAGAAATGGTGCACTCTAGATGTACGCATTAGTACATCTATTCGAATATGCCATGAAATCTTAGGAAAACCTTTGTGAAAAGCGTACAAAAACACAAAAAAAACCCCCTGTTATTATGCTACATATTATTATAAAAAAAAACATAGATTTAAGATAAAAAAATAGTCACATTAGCTCACTGGTTAGATTGGTTAAAGTAGTCTTATTAGGACATTGAGTTATTTTGGTAGAGGTTCGAATCCCCGTATTTCATATTCTAAAAGCTTAAGTGAAACCGTATAGAGGCTCGATATACCATCAAAACCTTAGGCAAACTCGTATTCGACATCTTAAAATCATAGGTGTCCCCAATCATAATTGAGCATAATCGAAACGAGAGGTGTCCAGAGGCTCCAACATACAGTCTGGGCCGTCGGATTGACAGATCCGACGACTGTGGTGGTCCAGGGTGCACCTCGTTTAGAATATGTAGCAAAATAACAGGGGGTTCCAGGGGGATTTGATATAGATATAATTCTTGAAACCATAGACCATATCCCTAAAACAATTCAATGGGTTATTATAAAAAAAAACATAGATTTAAGATAAAAAATAGTCATATTAGCTCACTGGTTAGATTGGTTAAAGTAGTCTTATTAGGACATTGAGTTATTTTGGTAGCGAAACCGTATAGAGGCTCGATATACCATCAAAACCTTAGGCAAACTCGTATTCGACATCTTAAAATCATAGGCGTCCCCAATCATAATTGAGCATAATCGAAACGAGAGGTGTCCAGAGGCTCCAACATACAATGCCTGGCCGTCGGATTGACGATCCGACGACCGTGGTGGTCCGGGGTGCACCTCGCTTAGAATATGTAGCAAAATAACAGGGGTTCCGTGGGATTTGATATAGATATAATTCTTGAAACCATAGACCATATCCCTAAAACAATTCAATGGGTTATTATAAAAAAAACATAGATTTAAGATAAAAAAATAGTCAAAGATTGAGAGGTGTCCGGTAGAGGCTCCAACATATTTCATTCTAAAAGCGGGCCGCCATACCATGATTGATCCGACGAGGCTCCAACATATGCGGTGGTGGTCCGTGGTGCACCTCGTTTAGAATATGTAGCAAAATAACAGGGGGTTCCAGGGGGATTTGATATAGATATAATTCTTGAAACCATAGACCATATCCCTAAAACAATTCAATGGGTTATTATAAAAAAAACATAGATTTAAGATAAAAAAATAGTCACATTAGCTCACTGGTTAGATTGGTTAAAGTAGTCTTATTAGGACATTGAGTTATTTTGGTAGAGGTTCGAATCCCCGTATTTCATATTCTAAAAGCTTAAGTGAAACCGTATAGAGGCTCGATATACCATCAAAACCTTAGGCAAACTCGTATTCGACATCTTAAAATCATAGGTGTCCCCAATCATAATTGAGCATAATCGAAACGAGAGGTGTCCAGCAAAATCAACACCATATAGTATATTGCTTGAAATCTTATAGTATTTTGCAAATCTTGTTATACAGTATAACAAATTCTATACATCCATACCCCACAAACGAGGAACTTTGTGTACGGTGTAGATTAAGGAATAAGGGGTGAATATGCCTATCCAACAGCTCTCGTTGCCCGGAGTCACCCCCCGTGTGAATATGCACCCAAACCAAAGGGGGTTTCAGGGGGATTTTAATTTAAATGCATTGAATGTAATGATTTTTGTTAATAATGTTAATGGTAATTATGTGTTGGTTGTTATATCAAAAAAAATTTTGGGCCCTTCGGGCCCTAACAAAAGAAAAACAGATAAACAACAAGGGCGTAAATATTAATTATTAATTGAAGAGATTATATAAAACATCAAGGACATTACACTACATTTTCATTTAATACAATGCATTTTTAGCTGGAAATAGTTCTAACATTTGAAATCCACAAATGGCCTTGGATATACCATCAAAACCTTAGGCAAACTCGTATTCGACATCTTAAAATCATAGGTGTCCCCAATCATAATTGAGCATAATCGAAACGAGAGGTGTCCAGAGGCTCCAACATACCTCACCGGGCCATTTGGATTGATGATCCGACGACTGTGGTGGTCCAGGGTGCACCTCGTTTAGAATATGTAGCAAAATAACAGGGGGTTCCAGGGGGATTTGATATAGATATAATTCTTGAAACCATAGACCATATCCCTAAAACAATTCAATGGGTTATTATAAAAAAAAACATAGATTTAAGATAAAAAAATAGTCACATTAGCTCACTGGTTAGATTGGTTAAAGTAGTCTTATTAGGACATTGAGTTATTTTGGTAGAGGTTCGAATCCCCGTATTTCATATTCTAAAAGCTTAAGTGAAACCGTATAGAGGCTCGATATACCATCAAAACCTTAGGCAAACTCGTATTCGACATCTTAAAATCATAGGTGTCCCCAATCATAATTGAGCATAATCGAAACGAGAGGTGTCCGTGAGGCTCCAACATACCTCGGGCCATCTGGATTGACATCCGGACGACCGGTGGTCCGGGGTGCACCTCGCTTTAGAATATGTAGCAAAATAACAGGGTTCCGGGGGATTTGATATAGATATAATTCTTGAAACCATAGACCATATCCCTAAAACAATTCAATGGGTTATTATAAAAAAAAACATAGATTTAAGATAAAAAATAGTCACATTAGCTCACTGGTTAGATTGGTTAAAGTAGTCTTATTAGGACATTGAGTTATTTTGGTAGAGGTTCGAATCCCCATATTTCATATTCTAAAAGCTTAAGTGAAACCAGTGATAGAGGCTCGATATACCATCAAAACCTTAGGCAAACTCAGATTCTGACATCTTAAAATCATAGGTGTCCCCAATCATAATTGAGCATAATCGAAACGAGAGGTGTCCGAGGCTCCAACATACCGGGCCACGCCGGATTGACAGATCCGACGACCGGGTGGTCCGTGGTGCACCTCGCTTAGAATATGTAGCAAAATAACAGGGGTTCCGTGGGGATTTGATATAGATATAATTCTTGAAACCATAGACCATATCCCTAAAACAATTCAATGGGTTATTATAAAAAAACATAGATTTAAGATAAAAAATAGTCACATTAGCTCACCGGGTTAGATTGGTTAAAGTAGTCTTATTAGGACATTGAGTTATTTTGGTAGAGGTTCAATCCCCATATTTCATATTCTAAAAGCTTAAGTGAAACCGTATAGAGGCTCGATATACCATCAAAACCTTAGGCAAACTCGTATTCGACATCTTAAAATCATAGGTGTCCCCAATCATAATTGAGCATAATCGAAACGAGAGGTGTCCGTTAGAGGCTCCAACATAGTTATTTTGGTAGAGGTGCGGGCCATCGGATTGACAGATCCGACGACCGTGGTGGTCCGTGGTGCACCTCGCTTAGAATATGTAGCAAAATAACAGGGGTTCCGGGGGATTTGATATAGATATAATTTTGAAACCATAGACCATATCCCTAAAACAATTCAATGGGTTATTATAAAAAAAAAAAAAAACATAGATTTAAGATAAAAAATAGTCACATTAGCTCACTGGTTAGATTGGTTAAAGTAGTCTTATTAGGACATTGAGTTATTTTGGTAGAGGTTCGAATCCCCATATTTCATATTCTAAAAGCTTAAGTGAAACCGTATAGAGGCTCGATATACCATCAAAACCTTAGGCAAACTCGTATTCGACATCTTAAAATCATAGGTGTCCCCAATCATAATTGAGCATAATCGAAACGAGAGGTGTCCAGAGGCTCCAACATACAGGCTGGGCCATCGGATTGACAGATCCGACGACTGTGGTGGTCCAGGGTGCACCTCGTTTAGAATATGTAGCAAAATAACAGGGGGTTCCAGGGGGATTTGATATAGATATAATTCTTGAAACCATAGACCATATCCCTAAAACAATTCAATGGGTTATTATAAAAAAAACATAGATTTAAGATAAAAAAATAGTCACATTAGCTCACTGGTTAGATTGGTTAAAGTAGTCTTATTAGGACATTGAGTTATTTTGGTAGAGGTTCAATCCCCATATTTCATATTCTAAAAGCTTAAGTGAAACCGTGATAGAGGCTCGATATACCATCAAAACCTTAGGCAAACTCAGATTCGACATCTTAAAATCATAGGTGTCCCCAATCATAATTGAGCATAATCAAAACGAGAGGTGTCCGTAGGCTCCAACATATATTCGGGCCATCTGATTGACAGATCCGACGACCGTGGGGTCCGTGGTGCACCTCGTTTAGAATATGTAGCAAAATAACAGGGGGTTCCTGGGGGATTTGATATAGATATAATTCTTGAAACCATAGACCATAGACCATATCCCTAAAACAATTCAATGGGTTATTATAAAAAAAAACATAGATTTAAGATAAAAAATAGTCACATTAGCTCACTGGTTAGATTGGTTAAAGTAGTCGTATTAGGACATTGAGTTATTTTGGTAGAGGTTCAATCCCCATATTTCATATTCTAAAAGCTTAAGTGAAACCGTGATAGAGGCTCGATATACCATCAAAACCTTAGGCAAACTCAGATTCGACATCTTAAAATCATAGGTGTCCCCAATCATAATTGAGCATAATCAAACGAGAGGTGTCCCCAACATATGTCATTTGGATTGATTGATCCGACGACATCGTTGTGGTCCAGGTGCACCTCGCTTAGAATATGTAGCAAAATAACAGGGGGTTCCAGGGGATTTGATATAGATATAATTCTTGAAACCATAGACCATATCCCTAAAACAATTCAATGGGTTATTATAAAAAAAACATAGATTTAAGATAAAAAATAGTCACATTAGCTCACTGGTTAGATTGGTTAAAGTAGTCTTATTAGGACATTGAGTTATTTTGGTAGAGGTTCGAATCCCCATATTTCATATTCTAAAAGCTTAAGTGAAACCGTATAGAGGCTCGATATACCATCAAAACCTTAGGCAAACTCGTATTCGACATCTTAAAATCATAGGTGTCCCCAATCATAATTGAGCATAATCGAAACGAGAGGTGTCCAGAGGCTCCAACATACATGCCGGGCCATCGGATTGACAGATCCGACGATCGTGGTGGTCCAGGTGCACCTCGCTTAGAATATGTAGCAAAATAACAGTGGGGTTCCGTGGGGATTTGATATAGATATAATTCTTGAAACCATAGACCATATCCCTAAAACAATTCAATGGGTTATTATAAAAAAACATAGATTTAAGATAAAAAAATAGTCACATTAGCTCACCGGGTTAGATTGGTTAAAGTAGTCTTATTAGGACATTGAGTTATTTTGGTAGAGGTTCAATCCCCATATTTCATATTCTAAAAGCTTAAGAAACCGTGATAGAGGCTCGATATACCATCAAAACCTTAGGCAAACTCGTGATTCTACATCTTAAAAATCATAGGTGTCCCCAATCATAATTGAGCATAATCAAACGAGAGGTGTCCGGACATTGAGGGCTCCAACATATACCACACCATACCATGATTGATGATCCGACGATAAAATGGTGGTCCGTGGTGCACCTCGCTTAGAATATGTAGCAAAATAACAGGGGGTTCCAGGGGATTTGATATAGATATAATTCTTGAAACCATAGACCATATCCCTAAAACAATTCAATGGGTTATTATAAAAAAATATAGATTTAAGATAAAAAAAATAGTCACATTAGCTCACCGGTTAGATTGGTTAAAGTAGTCTTATTAGGACATTGAGTTATTTTGGTAGAGGTTCAATCCCCATATTTCATATTCTAAAAGCTTAAGTGAAACCGTGATAGAGGCTCGATATACCATCAAAACCTTAGGCAAACTCAGATTCGACATCTTAAAATCATAGGTGTCCCCAATCATAATTGAGCATAATCGAAACGAGAGGTGTCCAGAGGCTCCAACATACATCTGGGCCATCGGATTGACAGATCCGACGACCGTGGTGGTCCAGGTGCACCTCGCTTAGAATATGTAGCAAAATAACAGGGGTTCCGTGGGGATTTGATATAGATATAATTCTTGAAACCATAGACCATATCCCTAAAACAATTCAATGGGTTATTATAAAAAAAAACATAGATTTAAGATAAAAAAATAGTCACATTAGCTCACCGGGTTAGATTGGTTAAAGTAGTCTTATTAGGACATTGAGTTATTTTGGTAGAGGTTCAATCCCCATATTTCATATTCTAAAAGCTTAAGTGAAACCGTGATAGAGGCTCGATATACCATCAAAACCTTAGGCAAACTCATAGATTCGACATCTTAAAATCATAGGTGTCCCCAATCATAATTGAGCATAATCGAAACGAGAGGTGTCCAGAGGCTCCAACATACACATGCCATCATCGGATTGACAGATCCGGACGACCGGGTGGTGGTCCAGGTGCACCTCGCTTAGAATATGTAGCAAAATAACAGGGGGTTCCGTGGGGATTTGATATAGATATAATTCTTGAAACCATAGACCATATCCCTAAAACAATTCAATGGGTTATTATAAAAAAAACATAGATTTAAGATAAAAAAAATAGTCACATTAGCTCACCGGTTAGATTGGTTAAAGTAGTCTTATTAGGACATTGAGTTATTTTGGTAGAGGTTCAATCCCCATATTTCATATTCTAAAAGCTTAAGTGAAACCGTATAGAGGCTCGATATACCATCAAAACCTTAGGCAAACTCAGATTCGACATCTTAAAATCATAGGTGTCCCCAATCATAATTGAGCATAATCGAAACGAGAGGTGTCCGTGAGGCTCCAACATACACCGGGCCATCGGATTGACAGATCCGGACGACCGTGGTGGTCCAGGTGCACCTCGCTTAGAATATGTAGCAAAATAACAGGGGTTCCGTGGGGATTTGATATAGATATAATTCTTGAAACCATAGACCATATCCCTAAAACAATTCAATGGGTTATTATAAAAAAAAACATAGATTTAAGATAAAAAATAGTCACATTAGCTCACTGGTTAGATTGGTTAAAGTAGTCTTATTAGGACATTGAGTTATTTTGGTAGAGGTTCGAATCCCCATATTTCATATTCTAAAAGCTTAAGTGAAACCGTATAGAGGCTCGATATACCATCAAAACCTTAGGCAAACTCGTATTCGACATCTTAAAATCATAGGTGTCCCCAATCATAATTGAGCATAATCGAAACGAGAGGTGTCCAGAGGCTCCAACATACAGTCTGGGCCATCGGATTGACAGATCCGACGACTGTGGTGGTCCAGGGTGCACCTCGTTTAGAATATGTAGCAAAATAACAGGGGGTTCCAGGGGGATTTGATATAGATATAATTCTTGAAACCATAGACCATATCCCTAAAACAATTCAATGGGTTATTATAAAAAAAAACATAGATTTAAGATAAAAAATAGTCACATTAGCTCACTGGTTAGATTGGTTAAAGTAGTCTTATTAGGACATTGAGTTATTTTGGTAGAGGTTCGAATCCCCATATTTCATATTCTAAAAGCTTAAGTGAAACCGTATAGAGGCTCGATATACCATCAAAACCTTAGGCAAACTCGTATTCGACATCTTAAAATCATAGGTGTCCCCAATCATAATTGAGCATAATAAAATGTCCAGAGGCTCCAACATACGCCCCGCAATCCATTTGATCATGATCCGACGACCGTGGGTGGTCCAGTGGTGCACCTCGCTTAGAATATGGGGGGTTCCTGGGGGATTTGATATAGATATAATTCTTGAAACCATAGACCATATCCCTAAAACAATTCAATGGGTTATTATAAAAAAAAAACATAGATTTAAGATAAAAAATAGTCACATTAGCTCACTGGTTAGATTGGTTAAAGTAGTCTTATTAGGACATTGAGTTATTTTGGTAGAGGTTCGAATCCCCATATTTCATATTCTAAAAGCTTAAGTGAAACCGTGATAGAGGCTCGATATACCATCAAAACCTTAGGCAAACTCAGATTCAGATTCTGACATCTTAAAATCATAGGTGTCCCCAATCATAATTGAGCATAATCAAACGAGAGGTGTCCGTAGAGGCTCCAACATACTTGAAACCATAGACCATATCCCCTAAAACAATTCAATGGATTGATTTAAGATCCGACGAATTGGTTAAAGTAGTCTTATTAGGACATTGAGTGGTGGTCCAGGTGCACCTCGCTTAGAATATGTAGCAAAATAACATCTTAAAATCCCTAAAACAATGGGTTCCGTGGGGATTTGATATAGATATAATTCTTGAAACCATAGACCATATCCCTAAAACAATTCAATGGGTTATTATAAAAAAAAAAATATATTTAATATAAAAAAATAGTCACATTAGCTCACTGGTTAGATTGGTTAAAGTAGTCTTATTAGGACATTGAGTTATTTTGGTAGAGGTTCGAATCCCCATATTTCATATTCTAAAAGCTTAAGTGAAACCGTATAGAGGCTCGATATACCATCAAAACCTTAGGCAAACTCGTATTCGACATCTTAAAATCATAGGTGTCCCCAATCATAATTGAGCATAATCGAAACGAGAGGTGTCCAGAGGCTCCAACATACAGTCTGGGCCATCGGATTGACAGATCCGACGACTGTGGTAGTCCAGGGTGCACCTCGTTTAGAATATGTAGCAAAATAACAGGGGGTTCCAGGGGGATTTGATATAGATATAATTCTTGAAACCATAGACCATATCCCTAAAACAATTCAATGGGTTATTATAAAAAAAAACATAGATTTAAGATAAAAAATAGTCACATTAGCTCACTGGTTAGATTGGTTAAAGTAGTCTTATTAGGACATTGAGTTATTTTGGTAGAGGTTCGAATCCCCATATTTCATATTCTAAAAGCTTAAGTGAAACCGTATAGAGGCTCGATATACCATCAAAACCTTAGGCAAACTCGTATTCGACATCTTAAAATCATAGGTGTCCCCAATCATAATTGAGCATAATCGAAACGAGAGGTGTCCAGAGGCTCCAACATACAGTCTGGGCCATCGGATTGATAGATCCGACGACTGTGGTGGTCCAGGGTGCACCTCGTTTAGAATATGTAGCAAAATAACAGGGGGTTCCAGGGGGATTTGATATAGATATAATTCTTGAAACCATAGACCATATCCCTAAAACAATTCAATGGGTTATTATAAAAAAAACATAGATTTAAGATAAAAAATAGTCACATTAGCTCACTGGTTAGATTGGTTAAAGTAGTCTTATTAGGACATTGAGTTATTTTGGTAGAGGTTCGAATCCCCATATTTCATATTCTAAAAGCTTAAGTGAAACCGTATAGAGGCTCGATATACCATCAAAACCTTAGGCAAACTCGTATTCGACATCTTAAAATCATAGGTGTCCCCAATCATAATTGAGCATAATCGAAACGAGAGGTGTCCAGAGGCTCCAACATACAGTCTGGGCCATCGGATTGATAGATCCGACGACTGTGGTGGTCCAGGGTGCACCTCGTTTAGAATATGTAGCAAAGTAACTGGGGGTTCCAGGGGGATTTGATATAGATATAATTCTTGAAACCATAGACCGTATCCCTAAAACAATTCAATGGGTTATTATAAAAAAAAACATAGATTTAAGATAAAAAATAGTCACATTAGCTCACTGGTTAGATTGGTTAAAGTAGTCTTATTAGGACATTGAGTTATTTTGGTAGAGGTTCGAATCCCCGTATTTCATATTCTAAAAGCTTAAGTGAAACCGTATAGAGGCTCGATATACCATCAAAACCTTAGGCAAACTCAATTGAATGGGTTATTATAAAAAAAAAACATAGATTTAAGATAAAAAATAGTCACATTAGCTCACTGGTTAGATTGCTTAAAGTAGTCTTATTAGGACATTGAGTTATTTTGGTAGAGGTTCGAATCCCCGTATTTCATATTCTAAAAGCTTAAGTGAAACCGTATAGAGGCTCGATATACCATCAAAACCTTAGGCAAACTCGTATTCGACATCTTAAAATCATAGGTGTCCCCAATCATAATTGAGCATAATCGAAACGAGAGGTGTCCAGAGGCTCCATTCTCATTCCCAAACCTTATTTATGGATTTTTATCTATGGATTCGTAAGAAAATAAATAGAAATAGGGTATTTCTTCACTATGGGCAAGCATGTCAAAGTTGCTTCAAGCTCAACATTGATACGTCTTGAGCAATCTACCATAACCATAACCATAGGCTTTAAGTTTTTTCTCAGAAAAATCAGAGATAAACTCATTGGCATCTGCTGGCCATAACATAAGCCTTTGTATTTAGAAAGTGCCAATACATGTGTCCTGCATTTTGTGGAGGGTTCAAGCTGAACAAATTAACAGATATTTGCTTAAAAATCATCATGATCTCCATTATTGTTTCTCAATATACATTACTTACATACAACACACGAAAGTTCTTTTCTCAATTGATTTAGGCATAGTATTGGCTAGGTAAGCCAGCTTCCAATAAATGCTTGGCAAATATCCAAGACAGCTGCATTACACACAAAGCCATATAAAGCTCAAGTTAGTAAGTATGATTTTGACGTTTAAACAATAAAGTATGATATAACAACATTCATAACAGTATTTTATGCATGCTGCATAGTACAATATGATTAGTTTCATCTTGGTCACTGCATTGGGCTTCAAGGCAGACAATGTATAAGATTAAAAAAAGTTTACCTTGTCATTTACATGCTGGCATGCACAATGGCACACATCTCTTTAGGCCAAATATAATGAGTAGAAAGCTTTTGAAAAGCATTCTGTCATGAGATATGCATATGCATAATATAGATTAGAAAGAGAGTAATAATAAATATAAAGATGGAAATAAAGGCATGAAAGATATATATAAATTCTTGCACAAATCTATAAGAAGGGCAGACCTACCTCATAGCCTGCACAAAGAATCAAACATGAAATTGTCACAAAATGAAAATTTTCACAATCTGTTCAATCTTAAGATCAAATGGATATGGTGCTTGCTTGTAGAGACTAAATGGTAATAAGACATTTTATCTACTTCAGTGCCTTGGTCTGCTAAATTAGCATGGGTTTGCAAAGTTTCTCTGATATGGCAAAATCATGGGAAAGAATTTGGTCAAATTTGGGTGAGATAGTTCTTCGTGTATAGAGCTCTGGTTTTTAGGATTCAAAGTCAAAAAATGATTAACTCAAAGTCTAGTTTCCAAGGCAATTGGAATTAGTTAATTCCAGTAAGTATAAGTCAACTTATCACATTCTAAGCAGACGCACCTATTTCTGGACAGTTTTATCATGAGAAGGAATTTGGTTAACTTTGGACGGGAAGTTCTCCCTGTACAGAGCTCTGATCTTTGCAATTAAAAGTTGAAAAGTGATCAGCTCAAAGTCTAGTTTTCAATGCATTTAAAATCACTTAATTCCAGTAAGTATAATTCAACCTATCATATTCTGAACACACACACCTATTTCTGGACAGTTTTCTAAAAGTTGCAGAAACATTAATGAAGCTTGTCTTTGCTCTTAGTGGTCCTAGAGTAGTGCAAGTAATCAATTCACTATAGTGCACCAAAGCTTCTCCTGCGTTGATCATTATGCTCCATGAGATTACACCTTGATTGTCAAGTAAAAAAGCTTTGACATATACATGATGCCAGTGAGAAAGCAAAAATGGGCATGGCCAATTTGGAGCTTTCTGAATATGAATGAGACGATAATAATATAACTGTGATGATATTCTCTATGAAGGCCTCAGAATCTAATGTTCACAGATTTACCTCTGCAAGTCCAACACCTTTTTTGAGGATCAAGATCTTCAAGTGAGAAGTAGGTGAAGTACTTAGATTTTACGACTATCACTGTCTTATTGCTGTGACATTTTGCTTCGGACAAACATTTGCTCAGCCTGTGATATTATACAGTATTTACAATCTGTTGCTAATCTGATTGACAATCACTTTAGCCATGTGAATGTGGCAAGAATCTCAACTTCTTACGAAAACCCTCCACGTGCTCTTTAACTACTCAACCTCAGAAAAATTCAATCCTGAATGAAGAAATTGATCTGCTTGCGCCAGCCCAATCCTCAAATCCAGATGCACCACACTGATCATAAACATCTCATCAATCACCTTTTCAATTGACAAACATGCAAGATGTAACCTTCATCACACTAAAGGTTTCATGCAAAAAGGAAAATGGAGATCAGCTGAGCAACCCAGTTCCTTTGCAGTTAGTGCAATTCTTTTGCAGTTTTGACAACTAAAGCTCCGTAAATGATATACCAAATAATAAGAATAGGTATAATGAAATAGCCGCAAACCATGTTAAGGAAAAAAAAAAGAGTGACTATAATTTCGCAAGATACCCATCACAAGACACAGATTTCTCTTGCAGTCATGCTTCTGGCAGGTCTTGCATTTTCTAGCTGGGTGCCAAGCTCTTGACTGTGTATCAGCCGTGTTTGGAAAGTTAGTGGCCTATGCAGCTCATGCGCTTCCTGAATCCTGAATTATGATCTGCTACAAAGGCATTGATACGTCATGAAGATAAAGTAGCAGAGGATGACAGTGAATGTGATCCCATTAAACTGCAATCTCATCATTTCTATAATGTTGGCAAAAGTAGGGTAAGTGCTAAAATCTAGGTGAGCATTACGAAGCTAAGTGATGGCAAATATGGTGATTGGATTTGAATAGAGCATCAGGATTTCATAACCAAGCTCATTGTACTAATGCATAATCTAACTCTGGAAAAATCTAACTCTGCATAATCCAAACTGATTCCCACCTCATCCAAAGTAAGATTATCTCAAAAGATTTACTGGATGGTGTGCCATTGACCAACACAAATGAAGCATCCCGTTACACGTTGTCATTGCAAGTTCCCATGTCTACTTTTCCTCAGCCTATAATAGCGTATAAAAACCTACAAGGATTTGGAGATAATCATGAAAGAATTCATTTGGCAGGGTTCACATATGGTTGGTTGGCAATATCTAGCTTTGCCCGTAAAAGAGGGGTTTAGGATGCAAGGATCTCTTCCCCGCAGTAATGTGTACCGGCAAAGAAAACAGTTTGAGATGTCTAACATCACCAACAAAGTCCCCAAAGACTTGAGCTGGTTAGATATTGATAGGAAAAACATCATTGCTTGGGAGCCCTTCTACCGCCCATCAATTGCCCGATTCTCGCCTTCTACCAAAATTCCTAATCCTAGTGTACCTCAACTATCATGAGGAGGATCATACAAGCCCGAATAAAGTCTCTGTATGTTTTAATGCCCACCCAATTGAGAATGTTTCAAAAGAATTCAATTTTTTTGGCATCGTGGATTGACAGACGAGGCGATGGGTGTCTTGCTCAAACACCCTAGAAAGTATAAGGAATGGACTCTTAAAGGTCCGAACACGCTTGGCGATGGTGAGGGAGGGTAGATGGAAATCTTGGCAGAAATCTCCACATTGGTGCAGGATTCAAGTTTTAACGTAAGTATCTATAATGCACTAACCCGCCCCCATAGATGGCCGTGCACCTGAAATAAAGGAGCAAAATTGACATTGGATGGAGGTGGCTATAAAGTAGCTAAACTTTACTCTACTCGCTGGATTCACAGAGACAAAAGTGGCAACTCGCTGGAATTGCTTGATGATGAAGTCGTTCGAGCCATCAAAAAGGATGGAAACTTCAAGCAAAAAAAAAAAGTTGTCCTATTTAGATGGCTGGTGCTGAATAGGAGTCTCAAATCCAACACATTCCGAGCCAGATACAATGACCAAGTAGTGGACACATGCCCTCTAGGATGTGGACAGCCAGAAACATCTAATCATATTTTTCTCTGCCCATGGTTGTCTCCCTTTTGGAATTGGATTGGCTCCCATATAGGTGCAACCCCTGCTTTGGAGTCTGACCTCTTTGATTTTCTCGCAAATGGCTCCACCTTTCTGAGTACAATTAGAACTCTTTGCCTATGGTCGATCTGGAAACATAGAAACAATGTAGCTATTAATCAATCTCCTCCAGACATGAACTCTTTGAAAACAACTCTTCAATTAGAGTTAGCAGAAGCTGCTATGGCACACAGAATGAAAAAAGGCTCTAACTATGACAGAGGATGGGATACCCTGGGATCTTTCCAAGGGTTCTATTCGTTCTTTACAGCTTATTTTAACAATTTGTCTGATGTTCATAACAGATTATCTGGTGAAGAAACATCATGAAGGAGGCCATGTCCGAGAGGTCCCGGAAGGTACTCGTCCAATGACACACAAGGAGACTCTTGAGGCCCTTCTCTCAAGTTAAAACAGAGACAATAATGATACAAACTCTACAAATGAGTGCTCAATGATGGAGACATATGGCGCTCAAGAGCGAGCTCAAACCATACTTTGAAGAAAAGCTTGGCATCCGTGAGGGAGCCCGAGAGTCCCGATACTATACATCTTGATGCCACAACATGTGGAGCAACTGAATTGGATGAGTTGCTCCATAAACACACCTGGATCAGGCCTACGCTGATTATTACCTTGGATGGGGTGCATGAAGATTGAAATTGCGTATGTGCCTCCTTGAAGAACAGAAAAAACTTTTTATATGATGCATACTTAAGTTTATCTACTACTTTTTGTCCTAAACTTATAATAGTGTTTGCTTTAAGTTGAAATCTCCTCCTTTTGGAGTGTCGGGGCCACTTTAGTGGTGGCTTTATAGCAGAGTTTCACTCTGCCCTTTTGTATTATCATGTACTACATGTAATATAACACTGCCGTTTCTACAAAAAAAAAAAAAACCTTTAAAATCTGCATCCGCAGACTTTTATCTAATAAAACCTTTACAAGGAAGAAATTAGACCAATTGGCAGCCCCGACCATAACTGTGTACCATTATGATCGTGCCATGACCGATAATAATAATTTATACCAAATGTACACATGTGAAAACCTAAGAAAAGAAAAAATAGATCCAAATCTAATATATTCCAAATAGATCATGCTATCATAAAGCTGAAAGCTCCCTTTCTTTAAAAACCATTGTATTCCAAATATATTTGCAGCATCAAAGTAAATTCTTACCAAGTCTCACAAAGTAAAATGAATACATATTTCAAGTTAAAATCGCAGATCCGGATCAAGATGATCCATGCATAATATTTAAACAATTTGTAGTAGAATCCACTAACAAAGAGTAAGGAAACCTGCTACCTGCATCCACAAACCAGAACAAGCATTAGAATGGTTGGTCAAGAATGGGATAGCAGGTGTCATGGGTTTCCTTAAGGTCATCCCCCTTCACCTTGCTAGCATTCAATTGACAAATAGAAAGCAAAGCAAAATTATGAGTCCTAGATTTAAGCGCTAAAGAAGTCCAATAAATTTTGTTAACCACTTTTTCATATGATCATCTAGGAACCCTTCCTGTAAGCTGATCCCTGCTTGCACAATTAATCTCAGTAAACACATCTATTATTAACACATGTACCTTACATTATTACCCATATCTGGCTACTGATCCATGTGTATTTAACAGTAAGCTAACATGCCATCTTATATGCTAGTGCATACTCTCTAAGCAATACAATTCCTGAAACAATATCTCAGATCTGATTTTAGGCATTCTATGATGTCATACTTCATGCTTTCCTTCATAAAATTCAGATCTAACATGTAAATAAATTATAGACTAGATCAGCATTGAATTTAAGACAAAACTGCCCGCTAAGGCTAGGCATTCTGATTTTCATACTTATGGCTAGGTAAAGCTTTTTCCAGATCTAATTTAGGCATTCTATTTTATCATACCTCATGCTTTCCTTCATAAAATCCAGATCTAGCAAGCATATAGGTTTAAGACTAGATCTACAATAATTATAACATTAAACCATCCTGCTATGGCTAGGCATAAACCAATGTAATAGACAACTCTATTTTAAGCTTTAAAAATCTGCACAAACATAGCCACATGGATAGATCTATTCCTAGAATAAATTTGCAATTATATCCTATCAAACCTTAGTGGAGCGCTCCTTGCTCTCTTGATTTTCTTTGATGTTAGCAGAATAGCCAGGATCTTTTATTAGCACAACATCTTCAGTGGCTCCATGCTTGCTGCTGGCAGAGGTACCAATTCCAGCCTCTCTTGCCTCCAAATTTCCACTAGCATGCTCAACATTGTTGATTCCATCTGCACCAGCATTGTCTTCCACAGTGCTGTTAGCTCCAATACTACAGGGCTGCACACCAATCCTAATGGCAGAAGCACGAAATTGGAATATCTTTTTTGTGTTTCTGCTATCTCTGCTTTTCTCCTCTGCCAATCTCTTGCGTGTGGCAAGATTAAGGTCCCCTTTCTTCCTTACCATTTTCGAGGCAGGGCTTCACTCCCTGCCTTCAAAATTTCCTTCTACAGCTGCATGCTTCTGTCCATCCTCGGCACTTTATAGTAATGTTTAGATGTGTTCCTAACACCGTGTGTTCTTGTCTGAAGCTATCATACCTTTTTCCCTTTTCTGTTATGTGATCATCATCAGCCAATGCCACATCTCCTGGTCGCCAGCTGCATCACGTCGCCCTGCTGTATTCTCCAGGTAATTTTGCCCTAAGGCCCAACACAATATTCCACGAAAATTAATTTTTCATTTTTCGGCTTTCCTACAACCATGCTATATTCATTTTTTCTTTATTGCCATGTATTTACATTAGCATGTCCCATAATACATCATTTTGCATTTTACATCATGCTTCCTTTCCCAATAATCCAAACTTCCAGCACAAATCTTATCCAATGTTTTATTCTTTAGATCTATTCATAATAAAAAACCCTGCCTCCTACCGTAGGTCAGGGGGGCCATTACTTAATTTTATCCTCTCTAATTCTGAGAGTGGTCATGGTGACAGCAAGGAGAGTAGAGCCTTGCTTCACCGCAAAGGCCCTACCCACCTATACTTTAGCTAATTATATATTATGCTTTTCAATACTCTGACCATGTCTTCTATTGAATATAAGATACCAGGAAATTCCTCCATTTCTAAGACATTCAAAACCAAACCTGCAATTTTGGTCTTATGAAAACCATTTTTGTTGAAAGCTTCAATCAGCCCATATATATCCATGGCCGCATTCCATGCTTCAGAATTGGCATAGATATACGGCATAATTTGGGATATAATGACTCTGGATGCCTGCCCAAAAGGTCTGCAGCTATCAGCTCTAATGAATCTGTTAACCACAAATGGCAATTTGCTCCTTTTGTCAAACCTTGTGATTTTAAATATCCCCTTATTGTAGTCATTAACCTGTATGGTGATATTAAGGAAATTGCATTTTGTACCTATTGCAGATCCACCATTTTCTCCATATGCATACTCTGTTTCATCTTTAATTCCAAGATAATTCATGTTGTATATAGTGTGCTCAGCTCCTTCAGTTAGGAATTCCATGACTCTTCCACCATTGACAATATTCAGGTCGTCAATGTAACGTGCAGCATGCTGGAATCTGTATATGTCAGACATTCTACCATGATAAGCTAATTTAAGTATAACTGAAGTTCAAACCATGCCAAATACAAGTTGCACCATGCCGGGCTGCATGCAAATCCCATGGGTATGCCTTTTACCTGTTTCCAGATATCATTGCCAGTTTGTAAATAGCAGTTACATAAAAGCCAGGTATTCATTTCTTTAAATCTGTCTTTTGTAATTAATTTCCAGCTAACATGCTCCTTGTCTATCCAGGATTTAACCCATTTGACCACAATATTCTCATTTTTGCTCTTAATCATCATGTCAAAGCATATTTTTTCCTCACGCATGTGCTGCCACATCATGTCCACTATTTCATTGCATATTTCAACAATTCCTTCGTCCCCATATAAGGGAATGTTCTCATAGCATTTCATTATATCAGCTGAAAAAACATTATGCACTTTGTTTGGGAGGTTTAATACCACATCATAAGATGAGTTAACCATCCAGCATGCCCTAATTCTTTTGGTACTCCATATTCTATATCTTGCTGTCATCTTGAAGCATATATTAGGCCAGATTTCGATGACATTATTTAGAATGCTCGTGACAATAGCAGCAATGTCTGTGTATAGCGTATTGTGAGCATTAGTCAGCCACCGGTATTCCCCCTTGTGAGCTTTAAATGTAGCCATAAGGTATGGTAGATTATGGTTCGCCTTGCATGTCACCAATAAAATTAACAATATCCTTTCTACATCCAGCTTTTTATACTTGTAGGATCTTGTTTACTTTTTTCAAAGTCTTCACTTTCCAGTCTAGCCTTTGCCATTTCACTAATATGTTTCGGACATATGAATGCAGCATTATTTGCTGCTTTATCCAGTCCTGCAGTATATAGATTCCTGTTTAACCAATTTACATTTCTCATGACATCTTTATCCAACCACAAAAATCTCTTAGTGGGAGCAGCATTTTTCAGATTCACAATCTCATTATGCGCCACATTTAGGAGCATTATGCTGATTTTCTGAATATCATCATCAGTAAGGTCAAGAAGTTCATATTTCTGTACCCTGAAGAATTGTTTACACATTGCATCAAACTCCTCCATGAATGCTTGAATGCTGAGACTATGATCAGGGATGTGATTTAGTCCGTATGAAAATGCCTTCCTTAGTTTAGTGTTGTGTATAATCTCCAAGTTAGTGGTTCGAATATGACCAATGGAGTGATCAATAAATTTCTTCAAGTTTGGGTTGCTATACGGGCATTTGTTAGCAGACCCATCTGCAAATACAATGTATGGTTTGTATACGACATCCTTGATTTGGTTTATATATTTCCATGCAAAAACTGTGTTATCAACTAATTCAGTCCCTCTTTCTTGCAATACTTCATAGAAGACCGTATGAAAAATCCTTTTGATACTAAATGCATCCAATATTTTTGATAGGAATGTCATATGCACAATCTTTTTATCTCTGTCCATGTCAATAGTACACAAGGATTTGTACCTGTTCACATCTTTTACAATGGTCCTAGTCTTCATTTTCTCAAATTTCACAAAAAACACCATCAATCAGGATTTAAGTTGTATACAATTCATATGAAAATTAAAAAAGATATATTCTGATTTTTGGCCAAATGGCATATGACAAAATGTATATCAGTTTTATGTAATTTCTGTAGCACAAAGGGTAAACTGATAGAACTTCCCTTGGCTAGATATCAAAAAACTTTTTATTGAGAGTCCGAACATACTCAATCTTAGAAGTACCATCATCAAGAGAGATTACTTCATTTCCCCTTTAGTGATTGAAAAATCTTCCATATTCTTAGCATTTCGCCCTTTGAAGTAAACCCCCTTTTTCCGCATCATTTTTGGATCGGCGATCCTAGGAGGAAGTCTAGGCGTAATCATTTTTCCAGGGCCACTTGAGTTGCTTGGATTTTTTGAGTATTTCTTATCCCAAAACTCAACTCTATTTGCGTAATTCTTGGATTTCGTAAAACGACAGTGTCCGACCATCTTTTTCTCGCAATGTCGTCACCATCTTGTTATTCCCATAGAGAACTTTCAGATTCTTATCCGATAGTTGGCAAAGGATAAGGCCATGTTGATCGATTATACCCGACCTCAAGATAAGATACATATGCAATAACAAAGATCCCTCATTTCCTTGTTGAGCATTTTAGAAATGATAACCATTTTTGACATGGGGGATGATCCCGGGTATAACGTTTCCATATGGTTGATCATAAACCAAATGCCTTGATCAAACCATATAATACCACATTTGCATTCCTCGTCCTTGTTCTTCTTGTAATTATACTTATTCTTCTCACATAGGCATTTAAAATAAGGGCAATGCGTCCTCCAAATTCTTTTGAGGTAATAATCATCCCTGGTAATGTTTGGGAATGCCATATGGCCTTTTTGACCAATTTCTATTGGAGCATTAACAATACATTTTTGCTCAAAGAAATCCATTCTAAAAGGCAAATTTACCTCAAGGTTCTCAAAGGTTTTTTCCAGTTTCAATGCAGAATACTTAGCAGCCCTTATCTCTTCTTTAGAAATACCTGCTAAAGCAACCCAAGTGTCAATGTCTATTGGTGCCAAAGCCCCAAAATTCTGACTCTTCCATATGGCATGGTCGTGCAGAACAGCATAGCATTCTACTGTTTGCTCAATAATTACTGGGAAACAAGTGGAATTTGATAGTGTAAGTTCTGGAACTTTGTCATTTTCCAAATTTTCAGCCAAGTCATTTTGTGAGACCATATCCTCTTTTTTGTAACCAATGCTTAACATGTCCTCATCTGTGAGATCTATTTCAGAAAAGAGGCAGTCTGCCATATCCTTTTTCTTACTTGATTTTGGTTTGTTGAGTCCTCATCTTTACCAAAGGTAAGTGGCTTTATATTGTTGGCCTTTTCCAATGCCATGATGCCTACCATAAACTTCTTTGCTGCTTCATCTTCAAGGCATGTTCTCTGATATAAGATATCACTCATACTGCTATATGTATCAGCAAGAATATCCCTACATTTGGAGAATTCAAAGTTTTCTTTTTTCATCTTCTGGAATGTTGCAAACCATCCACTAAAGCCCAAATAAGATACTGGTGAGAGTCTCTTATCAAGCAGGTTAGCTTCCTTGAATGTTATGTAAGAATGCACGTCCTTACTTCTAATGCAGCCAATAATTGTTTGTACTGCCAGATTTGGACTGCTGATACCGCACTTGTCATATTCAAGCTGGACTAGCTCCTTTATCCAATGATTATAAACGTCCAGATCATCAGCTGGTATATTATCCTATGAAACAAATGCCCCACTTTAGTCAATAATATAATGTAATCATAATAAGCGTACCTGAGACATCCCATTATCATGATCATGGTTGCTAGTAAAACTAACAAACTGAAATAAGTTAAAAAAACCTTTAAAATCTTGATCCGCAGACTTTTATCTAATAAAAACCTTTACAAGGAAGAAATTAGACCAATTGGCAGCCCTGACCATAACCAGGTACCATTATGATCAGGCCATGACCAGATAATAATTTATACCAAATGTACACATGGGTGTAAATATGGTAATGCTACCCAAAAAGCACTATCCGGACAAGTGCTTTAAGTGCTTTAGGTGCTTTACCCTCGAGTGCTTTTTCATTCAACGACCTCGGGGGGTTGTTACTCCGTAAAATAGGATGGATCATTCCGTGGAGGTAAGGATCGATGAGATGGATGATCCCGCTGGTGGAGATCTCCTCAAATGGTAAGGATCACGACGAGGATCTTCAAGGGCGGGAACCCATTGGCGCGGACAAGATTGATGGAGTTTCTTTTTTCAATGCAAGATAAGAACACAAATTAGAGTTCAAATCGCATAGAAATCATAGGTGAATTAACAATGTTTTATTGCAATTTGATTTAGATTGATAATTCAATCTCTCGCTGCATTGAGATTGAATTGTGGGCAGCTCTCTTGAAAGCATCCATTTAACCGAAGAAGCTTTTAGGATTCAAATCAAGTGAGAAGAGACAATCTGATTACTCTTTGTTTTTCTTAAGAGTATTTTTGTTCCATTCTTTCAATGTATTATGCATCTCTAATGTTGTATCCTAGATCTACGTTATTTTTTTTTCCCCAAATGGGAAAATTGACGAGCACTCAGACATTGATATCTGGAGTTCTACCAATCTATTTGGAGCGATTTCATTTTGATCTAGAAGTATACTTCGGTCTCTTTCTTTTGCAATCAAAATCACACAAATCCGATCTCTGAGGGGTGAGAAATAGCCTCTCAAACTTGGCTGATTTTCTGTTACAGTGGGTGCAGAAATTGATGTCACAAGAATATACAAAATTCAGACTTTAATATCTTGAGTGATGCTGATTGGTTTTGAGTGATCTCACATGCATTTAAAACTAGACACTTAGCACCTTCTCTTGCAATTTAAATCACTCAAATCTGAGCTATGAAGAGTGAGAAACAGTCTCTCAAAGTTTTGATTTTTTTTTTACACAGTTCTGATTTTTGTCACAGAATATACCAAAAACTCAGAATTTGATATCTTGAGTTTTAATGAATAATTTTTGATGATTTTACTGCATCTAAAAGTAGACACTATGGTCTTTCTCTTGCAGTTTAAATCAATTAAATCTGAGCTTGGATGCGGGAGAAATGACCTCTCAAAGTTGGTCAATTTTCACTAATAGTGGGTTAACATTGTCTTTTATATGATCATTGTTGTTCTATATTGTTGTGAGTAGTCTTGCGTGCATTCACATTTCGTCATTTACATTATTGATCAAGCTTTGTTAATCGAAGTTTTGAGATCCTTTTGTATCAAAGCAATCTTAATACATTCTTGCAATTCCGCCTCTCAGATTAAAACAATCTTAATACTATTCATGCAATTCCATTACTTCTTAGTTTTATCCTTGCAATTCCATTACTTCTTTTTGAACGCATAAACCAGCCTTCTTTGTTTGTTATTTTCTCTCTAACTTTCTCCATACTCTATTGAAACCAATCCAACATCGAAACTGCCATGTAATGTATCTCAGCAAAAAAAAAAATTGACATTACACGGCATCAAAATGCAAAGATTGGAGAGTATCAGAGGTGATAATTATTAATCTAACTTAGCCGAGAACAAAGTACAGGCAGGAAGCATTTACGGCATGACTTTTGGCCGTGCGCAGCCAAGTGCTTTAAGTGCTTTAAGTGCTAAGTGCTTTCGCGTTTTTTTGGGTAGCATTACCATATTTACACCCACATGTGAAAACCTAAGAAAAGAAAAAATAGATCCAAATCTAATATATTCCAAATAGATCATGCTATCATAAAGCTGAAAGCTCCCTTTCTTTAAAAACCATTGTATTCCAAATATATTTGCAGCATCAAAGTAAATTCTTACCAAGTCTGCTGAAAGTAAAATGAATACATATTTCAAGTTAAAACTGCAGATCTGGATCAAGATGATCCATGCATAATATTTAAACAATTTGTAGTAGAATCCACTAACAAAGAGTAAGGAAACCTGTTACCTGCATCCACAAACCAGAACAAGCATTAGAATGGTTGGTCAAGAATGGGATAGCAGGTGTCATGGGTTTCCTTAAGGTCATCCCCCTTCACCTTGCTAGCATTCAATTGACAAATAGAAAGCAAAGCAAAATTATGAGTCCTAGATTTAAGCAGTTAAAGAAGTCTGAATAAATTTTGTTAACCACTTTTTCATATGATCATCTAGGAACCCTTCCTGTAAGCTGATCCCTGCTTGCACAATTAATCTCAGTAAACACATCTATTATTAACACATGTACCTTACATTATTACCCATATCTGGCTACTGATCCATGTGTATTTAACAGTAAGCTAACATGCCATCTTATATGCTAGTGCATACTCTCTAAGCAATACAATTCCTGAAACAATATCTCAGATCTGATTTTAGGCATTCTATGATGTCATACTTCATGCTTTCCTTCATAAAATTCAGATCTAACATGTAAATAAATTATAGACTAGATCAAAGATTGAATTTAAGACAAACCGCCTCGCTAAGGCTAGGCATTCTGATTTTCATACTTATGGCTAGGTAAAGCTTTTTCCAGATCTAATTTAGGCATTCTATTTTATCATACCTCATGCTTTCCTTCATAAAATCCAGATCTAGCAAGCATATAGGTTTAAGACTAGATCTACAATAATTATAACATTAAACCATCCTGCTATGGCTAGGCATAAACCAATGTAATAGACAACTCTATTTTAAGCTTTAAAAATCTGCACAAACATAGCCACATGGATAGATCTATTCCTAGAATAAATTTGCAATTATATCCTATCAAACCTTAGTGGAGCGCTCCTTGCTCTCTTGATTTTCTTTGATGTTAGCAGAATAGCCAGGATCTTTTATTAGCACAACATCTTCAGTGGCTCCATGCTTGCTGCTGGCAGAGGTACCAATTCCAGCCTCTCTTGCCTCCAAATTTCCACTAGCATGCTCAACATTGTTGATTCCATCTGCACCAGCATTGTCTTCCACAGTGCTGTTAGCTCCAATACTACAGGGCTGCACACCAATCCTAATGGCAGAAGCACGAAATTGGAATATCTTTTTGTGTTTCTCGCTATCTCTCCTTTTTTCCTCTCGCCAATCTCTTGCGTGTGGCAAGATTAAGGTCCCCTTTCTTCCTTACCATTTTCGAGGCAGGGCTTCACTCCCTGCCTTCAAAATTTCCTTCTACAGCTGCATGCTTCTGTCCATCCTCGGCACTTTATAGTAATGTTTAGATGTGTTCCTAACACCGTGTGTTCTTGTCTGAAGCTATCATACCTTTTTCCCTTTTCTGTTATGTGATCATCATCAGCCAATGCCACATCTCCCCGGTCGCCACCGTGATCACGCAAGCTCTTTGATTCTCCGGTAATTTTGCCCTAAGGCCCAACACAATATTCCACGAAAATTAATTTTTCATTTTTCGGCTTTCCTACAACCATGCTATATTCATTTTTTCTTTATTGCCATGTATTTACATTAGCATGTCCCATAATACATCATTTTGCATTTTACATCATGCTTCCTTTCCCAATAATCCAAACTTCCAGCACAAATCTTATCCAATGTTTTATTCTTTAGATCTATTCATAATAAAAAACCCTGCCTCCTACCGTAGGTCAGGGGGGCCATTACTTAATTTTATCCTCTCTAATTCAGAGAGTGGTCATGGTGACAGCAAGGAGAGTAGAGCCTTGCTTCACCGCAAAGGCCCTACCCACCTATACTTTAGCTAATTATATATTATGCTTTTCAATACTCTGACCATGTCTTCTATTGAATATAAGATACCAGGAAATTCCTCCATTTCTAAGACATTCAAAACCAAACCTGCAATTTTGGTCTTATGAAAACCATTTTTGTTGAAAGCTTCAATCAGCCCATATATATCCATGGCCGCATTCCATGCTTCAGAATTGGCATAGATATACGGCATAATTTGGGATATAATGACTCTGGATGCCTGCCCAAAAGGTCTGCAGCTATCAGCTCTAATGAATCTGTTAACCACAAATGGCAATTTGCTCCTTTTGTCAAACCTTGTGATTTTAAATATCCCCTTATTGTAGTCATTAACCTGTATGGTGATATTAAGGAAATTGCATTTTGTACCTATTGCAGATCCACCATTTTCTCCATATGCATACTCTGTTTCATCTTTAATTCCAAGATAATTCATGTTGTATATAGTGTGCTCAGCTCCTTCAGTTAGGAATTCCATGACTCTTCCACCATTGACAATATTCAGGTCGTCAATGTAACGTGCAGCATGCTGGAATCTGTATATGTCAGACATTCTACCATGATAAGCTAATTTAAGTATAAATCTGAGTTCAAACCATGCCAAATACAAGTTGCACCATGCCGGGCTGCATGCAAATCCCATGGGTATGCCTTTTACCTGTTTCCAGATATCATTGCCAGTTTGTAAATAGCAGTTACATAAAAGCCAGGTATTCATTTCTTTAAATCTGTCTTTTGTAATTAATTTCCAGCTAACATGCTCCTTGTCTATCCAGGATTTAACCCATTTGACCACAATATTCTCATTTTTGCTCTTAATCATCATGTCAAAGCATATTTTTTCCTCACGCATGTGCTGCCACATCATGTCCACTATTTCATTGCATATTTCAACAATTCCTTCGTCCCCATATAAGGGAATGTTCTCATAGCATTTCATTATATCAGCTGAAAAAACATTATGCACTTTGTTTGGGAGGTTTAATACCACATCATAAGATGAGTTAACCATCCAGCATGCCCTAATTCTTTTGGTACTCCATATTCTATATCTTGCTGTCATCTTGAAGCATATATTAGGCCAGATTTCGATGACATTATTTAGAATGCTCGTGACAATAGCAAAGAATGTCCGTGTATAGCGACAGAGCATTAGTCACCCACCCAGATTCCCCTTGTGAGCTTTAAATGTAGCCATAAGGTATGGTAGATTATGGTTCCGCCTTGCATGTCACCAATAAAATTAACAATATCCTTTCTACATCCAAATTTTATACTTGTAGGATCTTGTTTACTTTTTTTTTCAAGTCTTCACTTTCCAAAATAGCCTTTGCCATTTCACTAATATGTTTTAGGACATATGAATGCAAAGATTATTTGTTTGCTTTTATCCAAATCTCCGCAGATATAGATTCCCTTTAACCAATTTACATTTCTCATGACATCTTTATCCAACCACAAAAATCTCTTAGTGGGAGCAGCATTTTTCAGATTCACAATCTCATTATGCGCCACATTTAGGAGCATTATGCTGATTTTCTGAATATCATCATCAGTAAGGTCAAGAAGTTCATATTTCTGTACCCTGAAGAATTGTTTACACATTGCATCAAACTCCTCCATGAATGCTTGAATGCTGAGACTATGATCAGGGATGTGATTTAGTCCGTATGAAAATGCCTTCCTTAGTTTAGTGTTGTGTATAATCTCCAAGTTAGTGGTTCGAATATGACCAATGGAGTGATCAATAAATTTCTTCAAGTTTGGGTTGCTATACGGGCATTTGTTAGCGCACCCATCCGCAAAATACAATGTATGGTTTGTATACGACATCCTTGATTTGGTTTATATATTTCCATGCAAAAACTGTGTTATCAACTAATTCAGTCCCTCTTTCTTGCAATACTTCATAGAAGACCGTATGAAAAATCCTTTTGATACTAAATGCATCCAATATTTTTGATAGGAATGTCATATGCACAATCTTTTTATCTCTGTCCATGTCAATAGTACACAAGGATTTGTACCTGTTCACATCTTTTACAATGGTCCTAGTCTTCATTTTCTCAGCCTACAGCAAACACCATCAATCAGGATTTAAGTTGTATACAATTCATATGAAAATTAAAAAAGATATATTCTGATTTTTGGCCAAATGGCATATGACAAAATGTATATCAGTTTTATGTAATTTCTGTAGCACAAAGGGTAAACTGATAGAACTTCCCTTGGCTAGATATCAAAAAAACTTTTTATTGAGAGTCTGGAACATACTCAATCTTAGAAGTACCATCATCAAGAGAGATTACTTCATTTCCCCTTTTAGTGATTGAAAAATCTTCCATATTCTTAGCATTTCTGTCCTTTGAAGTAAACTGCCCTTTTTCCGTCATCATTTTTGGATCAGAAGTGATCCTAGGAGGAAGTCTAGGCGTAATCATTTTTCCAGTTTCACTTGAGTTGCTTGGATTTTTTGAGTATTTCTTATCCCAAAACTCAACTCTATTTGCAGAATTCTTGGATTTCGGAAACCCATGTGTCCGACCATCTTTTTTCGCAATGTCACCATCTTGTTATTCCCATAGAGAACTTTCAGATTCTTATCCGGATAGTTGGCAAAGGATAAGGCCATGTTGATCAGATTATACCCTGACCTCAAGATAAGATACATATGCAATAACAAAGATCCCTCATTTCCTTGTTGAGCATTTTAGAAATGATAACCATTTTTGACATGGGGGATGATCCCGGGTATAACGTTTCCATATGGTTGATCATAAACCAAATGCCTTGATCAAACCATATAATACCACATTTGCATTCCTCGTCCTTGTTCTTCTTGTAATTATACTTATTCTTCTCACATAGGCATTTAAAATAAGGGCAATGCGTCCTCCAAATTCTTTTGAGGTAATAATCATCCCTGGTAATGTTTGGGAATGCCATATGGCCTTTTTGACCAATTTCTATTGGAGCATTAACAATACATTTTTGCTCAAAGAAATCCATTCTAAAAGGCAAATTTACCTCAAGGTTCTCAAAGGTTTTTTCCAGTTTCAATGCAGAATACTTAGCAGCCCTTATCTCTTCTTTAGAAATACCTGCTAAAGCAACCCAAGTGTCAATGTCTATTGGTGCCAAAGCCCCAAAATTCTGACTCTTCCATATGGCATGGTCGTGCAGAACAGCATAGCATTCTACTGTTTGCTCAATAATTACTGGGAAACAAGTGGAATTTGATAGTGTAAGTTCTGGAACTTTGTCATTTTCCAAATTTTCAGCCAAGTCATTTTGTGAGACCATATCCTCTTTTTTGTAACCAATGCTTAACATGTCCTCATCTGTGAGATCTATTTCAGAAAAGAGGCAGTCCGCCATATCCTTTTTCTTACTTGATTTTGGTTTGTTGGAGTCCTCATCTTTACCAAAGGTAAGTGGCTTTATATTGTTGGCCTTTTCCAATGCCATGATGCCTACCATAAACTTCTTTGCTGCTTCATCTTCAAGGCATGTTCTCTGATATAAGATATCACTCATACTGCTATATGTATCAGCAAGAATATCCCTACATTTGGAGAATTCAAAGTTTTCTTTTTTCATCTTCTGGAATGTTGCAAACCATCCACTAAAGCCCAAATAAGATACTGGTGAGAGTCTCTTATCAAGCAGGTTAGCTTCCTTGAATGTTATGTAAGAATGCACGTCCTTACTTCTAATGCAGCCAATAATTGTTTGTACTGCCAGATTTGGACTGCTGATACCGCACTTGTCATATTCAAGCTGGACTAGCTCCTTTATCCAATGATTATAAACGTCCAGATCATCAGCTGGTATATTATCCTATGAAACAAATGCCCCACTTTAGTCAATAATATAATGTAATCATAATAAGCGTACCTGAGACATCCCATTATCATGATCATGGTTGCTAGTAAAACTAACAAACTGAAATAAGTTAAAAAAACCTTTAAAATCTGCATCCGCAGACTTTTATCTAATAAAAACCTTTACAAGGAAGAAATTAGACCAATTGGCAGCCCTGACCATAACCAGGTACCATTATGATCAGGCCATGACCAGATAATAATTTATACCAAATGTACACATGTGAAAACCTAAGAAAAGAAAAAATAGATCCAAATCTAATATATTCCAAATAGATCATGCTATTGTTAGCCTAAAACCTGGAATTTTAGCCTAACCTCAAAGGAATCTTAAACAAAGTGGTTAGAACCTCCAGATCACTTAGGGTGATCAATCCTTGTCACATGAAACCAGAAAATTCATTTTTGAAGTGCTAGTTTTTTCAAAATCACTAGAGTCCCTGAAACTGAAAAAACTGTCAGAGCAAGAACTGAACTTGCAGACACACCTTGAGAGATTTTGAAGATCTGATTGGTGTTATAAGTGGTCAACAAGCAGAGGAAAATGGTGGAGAAGATTTGACTTGATTTGAATAAGGGAAGGTCAAGAAAATCGAGGTCAAAGGCAGGTCAAAAAATTGGCCGCTCCAAAAAACAGAGAGCCAAATTTTACAGATGGAGTTTGATTCGGAATTTTGGATTGGGATCTGTGCAGGCAACTTCAAAATAGCCTCTAGATCACGTGCAAAAGGTTTGAATAGCAATAAGATGTTTTAGTTTTTCTGTAAGTAAACAAAACCTCAAGAAAAGAACAAACTCTCGAATGAATGCTTATGAAAAAGAAATATTTTTATATGTTTTCTTCGAAAGTGTATAGGTTTCTAGGATTGCTATAAGGATGAAATACAACTACCGGAGAAGATATAATCTCTCGAGTAAATATTTTTGGTTTTGTTTTTGGTTTTTTGCTTTTTAAAAGGGCAAAAGCGTAATTACAAAAGAATGGATGTATAGTGATGACAATGATTTTACAGCAAAAGACTATGCATTATATCAAAGTGATACAGAGGTTTGATAATGTCAACGTGGATATTACCAAAGCTTTGAAAATAATAATGCTTGAGAGAAATTTCAAGACTGCTTGAGCCTTTCGAGGGCTTCAAAAATACCAATGAAGTAATATGGAGTGATTATTTAAGTTTGTAATCTAGGAGCTTCGATCTGAGCAGGTCACAACGAGCCGGGACTTCAATATCGAATGAAATGGAGCTGGAATCTGAGCAGAGCAGAGCAAAATGATATCAAGATATTCAATGCGCCAAAATCACAGAGGTATATCTCCGAGGGGCGTGATGATTTGATCTGTGATGCTGGCTTAAGAACTGTTCTTCCCCAAAACTAGCTCGGCCGAGTGATTTTAGGCCTAATTTGAGCAATTTCTATCAAACCAAGTGCCACAGAGGATCACCGAGGTCTCTAAAAAGGTTCGTGAGCTGATTTCGAGAAAATTTGGCGGGATTCAATCAAGTTATGGCACGAATTGGCCAGATTTAGCGGTGTTCCCCTATTTCTTAGGGTTCATCGAAAAATTCTTGAAGGCCATATATCCCACAAAGCAAAATGATTCTGGAGGCTCATGTATATAAGGCTTAATGCTGACCCAGCTAATAACCGTGCGTGCCACGCAGAGGGGACACCCACCAGGTTCCGCCCCCCACCTACGCCACACGGGAAATGAGAATGGAAATGGGGGTGACGTGGAATGATGTAGAAATAGATAGGGTAAATAGGCTAGAATAGGTTTTTTCTTTTTATTTTTATGGCACGATCCCAAGAAATAATATTTGAGGAATTTTCCAAAGTCTTTTTGAATTTTGGAAAGGCCAACATAGCTATTTTTGCCAAGCTCCAAATCTAGAGTGTTTTCAAGTCAAATTGAGATACTTGAAATTTTGCCCATTTTGACCATGGTCAATGAGTTTTCAACCTTGGGAATGGTGAAAAAATCATAGGAAGAGGGTGAAAAGATAGGAAAAAAAAGGCTATGGCAGGATTTAGGGAAATAAGATGAAAGTAAAATTCAAGCCTCCTTGCTCTTGAAGTTTTTCATGATCTCTTGAGAGCAATTCACAAGTGGAGGTGAGGCCAATAAAAATATAGGTAGTGAAGTAATGAAAGAAGGCATGACAAGGTGGAAATGGGGTATAAAAAGATGAAAGGAAAGTGGATATGGAATGGATGAAATGGATAAAGGATGGAAACCCCTCAGAGCACATGATCTTATCTCCAAAGCTCAAATCATACCTCATAACTTTGCTCAAGGCCCTAGGGTCTTCCAAACTTCTAAAAAGGTCTTCCAATCTTCAAGGCCTAAACAAGAGCAAAATTCACCTTTAAAGTGACATCTTCATAGGTGTGACTTCCAAACCATTGGTGCAACTCCATTTAGCTCCATATGAGTAAATATGAGCAACATGCTTATAACTCCTTGTATAGCTTGCTATATCCTTTGCCCTGGTCTTCAAGAAATAAGAATGTAACTAGAAAATTTCCTCAAAGGAAAGAATTAGGCTATACAACCAAGATCCCAAGGGTCTTCCAAACTTGAGCCAATTTCTTCCAAACTCTAGCAGGATCAAAATAACACTAACTCTTACCATATGAGTAATAGGAAAGTAACTTAAGATGAAACATCAAAAGAAACCACAAGTCTTCCAAACTCTGACAAGTATCTTCCAATCTTGAAACTCTAGGTATCATGATGGTCCATGTTGCCCAAAAAGGGGCAACATCTCCTCAAAAAGGAAAGAATGAGGCTGGTCCCCCAGCCTCAAAGGAAAGAAATGCTAACCAAGGTCTTCAAAATATCAACAAGTGGTGGAGGGAATAGAATTACTCTGCAGGTGGTGGGAAATATGAGGCGCAGTATAAGGTAATGGAGAGAGTGATAAGAAAATAAGATCAAATGGAGGGTAGGACAACTCAAGACAGTGAATATGGAGAAGAAGTGGATGAACCCGCATATGACAATGATAATCAAATTAGCATGAGTGCCAAATAAAGGGATGAGTAACAATGTAGGATTAGCACTCTTAAAATTTCATATGGAAGCAAGGGCTAGATGGAAAGAGGCCAACTTAAGACAAATAAGAGTAATGAGCAAATGGACCTGAAATGACAACACTCAAAATTGTTAAAGCATAGCAAATCTCTACCCTATTTAACTAAACTTCTACTATTCAAGAAATTTGGCTCATACAACCATTGAATGTATTTCAAACTAAAAATTCAAACCTTCAAACCAAAAATTCAAAACCATCGAAGCTCGAACCCTAATTTGCTCCTCCTCCTTTCGTGCTCGTAAAACTCGACCTCCCTTGCCGCATCATGGCTCCTTTTTCTTACCATACACCTATCCGGGACAATGTAACAGCTGATCCGAAAGCAATTTAGGAGTGCTTCCCGAGCTTGATCCAAATTCTGAGAGTACCTATTCCTTATGGTGTAATCAGACACTGCAAGAAATGCATACGATGCGAATGGGACAATGTTTTAATTAATGAAGAACCTCTTCCTCGTGGAAATTTACTCACAAGCACATGCATTTCTCGAGGCAAAGTATATGGGAAAGCACAAATGTTGACCAAAACTACCCCGACCAAAAGGAACTCTACAAAAAGACATGAACCATGATCACCTTGCCATGGAGTGTTTCCTTGGGCAAAAGACTTATCAAGAGAAACTAGCAAAGACCGCATTGTGTATCGAACACAAAGGCTCAGGGCCAGAATTTTTACAAGGGAATGTATTCAGATGCTACATATGCACTACTTTTTGTGTAAGCATCATCATGAGCTGACAGATGCTCAATTTGACAGGTATAGGCAGTTATACTACTCCCACAGGATGCTAGCAGATAGCTATGGTTCCTTGATGCTTCTCATGATAAAAGAGATGCATTTCAAACTCCTGAAAGAGAATCTCTGGAGTGAAGATCAGTATGTTTTTGGTACCATGAACAATTTTTTTACCAGATATAATGGTCTCTTGGATGCTGCAGATGGCTCTCCTTCAGACAAGATTCCTACTATCCCTTCAGGGAATACTGATAGCATTGGCTTCCTATGAGAGGATCTGATCATCTGTAAATTTGTGTACCCCCCTTTTTTTTTTTTTTTTGACGAATAGAAATTCTCTTGCTCTTTTTGAAATTGTCTGGTCTTGAAAAAAATATTTCTGCTTCAAACAGAACACACAATTAGCTCACCTCAAAGGAAAAATGGTCTTGATGGTACAAGTATTAAGAACCTTGAATACAACTAACCAAAAACAACTTAGCAAATCCAATCAACAAGAATCTACAGCTTAAGCCTAAAGGGAAATGAACAGAACCAATCAAAAGAGTTTTAAATCTTCAATTTTCAACAACAATTAACCTACTCTAAGTTAAAATAAGTATTCATATAGGAGCAAAAAGGCCTAAACATGCATGTTGAGGCCAATATCTTTTCAAATGCTGGATATTTGTAGGATTTGGTAATTCCAAACCTGTTTTGAGATCCTTAAGCCAATAGGATGAACAGCCAGCTTCTTTTACAATCTGGTAAGGGCCTTCCCAAGGATTTTCAAATTTAGATAGCTTACCTTCATTTGCAACATCCCATTTGAGCACGAGTTCCAATGGAGCAAATCTATCCTGGAGCTTGTGAGCTGCTTTAAAAGCTGCTGCACTCCTAGCCTTCTTAAGTAGATTGAAGTTTTCTGCATCAAATCTATCCTCATCCAATTTTAGCAAAACTTCATACCTGTGTTGTAATGCTTCAGTAAACTCCAGATCCAACTTGAGTGCCATTCTCAAAGAGGGAATCTCCAACTCAACAGGAATAACTGCTTCAACACCATAAACCAAACTGAAGGGAGAAGCATTAGTGGCAGCTTTAGCAGTGATTCTATGAGCCCAAAGGGCATCATATAATTTCAAATGCCAATCTTTTTGGTTTTGGCAAACCGTTTTCTGCAAAATTCCCTTAAGCACTTTGTTAGTAGACTCAAATTGACCATTTCCTTGAGGATAATAGGGTGAGCTTTTCACATGTCTGATTTTGAGACTTGAAACAAGAATTTGAATAACCTCATTAATAAAAAGTAGAGCCTCTATCACAAAAATTTTGAAAGGGATTCCAAACCTAGAACAAATATTTTCATGCAAAAACCTAGCAGTAGTATATGCATTTGCTTTTCTCAAGGGTGCTGCTTCTGACCATTTGGTAAATAAATCTGTGGCCACAACAATGTATTCATGCTGAGCAGAAGATGGGGGATTTATAGGGCCAACATAATCTAGCCCCCAAACTTGAAATGGGCCTGGGGACACAATCCCAGTAAGAGGGGCAGGATGCAAAATTTTCTTACCAAAGATCTGGCATTGATGGCAAGTTTTAATGACATCATAGCAATCTCTAAATAAATGAGGCCAGAAATAACCAGACCTTAATATTTTTTTGGCAGTTGTATCTGCTGCAAAATGACCACCACAAACACCTTTATGATTCTCAGCAAGCACTAAGGCAGCTTCATCTTCATCAACACATCTTAAGAGTACACCATCCCTATTTACCTTGCACAAGATGTCACCAACCAATGAGTAAGTCAAACATTTTAACTTAAACTTGTAAGCTTGGCTTTTTGAAAATTCAGAAGGTATCTCTTGATACTGAAGGAATCTCCTGATAGGTTGTTGCCAACCTTGAGTCGGGCATAGTTGACACGCCCCGCCATTTTACAACAAGGTTAGTCATTTCTTCTTCTTGTACCACCTCCTCATGTGCAAAGTAGGCAGCAGGCAGGTATAAACTCGGGTTGTTCAATACATGAATAACCTTTACCTTTAAATCATAAGATTGAAGCCTACAAGCCCACCTATGAAGCTTAGGTTTTTCTAATTTCTTACCATACAAAAAAGGCATGGGGTTCTGCTGCATGTAGATAGTGGCTTGGGATTTTTGTAAAAGATGACCCTGTCTCTCTATCAAAAAGATGAGAGCAGCAGCACTCCTTTCTATCTTAGCATACTTCTCTTCAGTTTGAGACCATTGTTTGCTTGCAAAAGCAATAGGGTGTCTATCCTGCAAAATGGCAACTCCAGCAGCCTTTTTAGTGATAGTTATGTAAACTTTAAATGGTAATGAAAGGTCTGGAGTTTTTAAAAGTGTAGAATGGCAAATGGCCTCTATGATCTGCAAAAAAGCTTTTTCACACTCATCAGTCCAAACAACAGGCCTATATTTACTTTCTCTTTTACTAACTTGGCCTACTCTAGTCAACTTAGAGATAGGACTAATAAGGTGAGAGAAATTAGGCACATACACTCTTAAGAAAGAGGTCATTCCCATAAATCCCTTGACTTCTTTAATTGTCCTGGGTGTTTGAAGCTTTTTTAAAGCTATGATCTTCTCTTCAGCTACTTGAAGGCCTTTAGCAGAAACCTCATGGCCTAAGAGCTGGCCTTTGGATGCAAAAAAGATGCACTTCTTTGGGTTTAGATTAACTCCAGTTTGTCTGCACAATGTAAATATTCTTGTTAGCTCTGAAATGTGATCACTTGTATCAGTACCTAAGCATAAATCATCCAGATAAACTCTGAATTGCTCAGGAGTCATGTTTGCAAAGACAGTATCCATGGCTCTCTGAAATGTGGCAGGGGCATTCATTAAGCCAAAAGGCATCCTTTTCATTGCATAAGTTCCCCATGGAGTAATGAAGGATGTCTTTGACTGATCTTCCTTTTTGATGCTAATCTGATTAAAACCAGAGAAGCCATCCAAAAATGAGTACATAGACTTACCAGCCACTGCATAAAGGATTTCTTCCAAAAAAGGCAAAGGGTAACAATCTTTAGCAGTAGCTTTATTTAGATCTCTATAATCCACACATATTCTTAAGGAACCATTCTTTTTTAGAACTGGAACAATACAAGAAACCCAAGAGGGGTTCACAATGTCAACTATCAATCCCGATTCCTCGCATTTTGAATAATTCCTCGCTTGATAAGATCTAAAAGTGAGGAATTAATTCTTCTCAATCTCTCGCATGACAGTTTAGTATCTTCACGAACTTTTATCTCAAACTCACAAATGCTCCTATCAACCCCTTTCAATTCTGAATATTCCCATGCAAAAACATCCACCCAATCTTCAAAGTACTTAATCATTTTACCTTTGCAATCTTCATCATATAGATCTCCCATTTGCAAAGTCCTGGACATACCTCCTTTGTGCACTTCAAGTTCTTTTTGTGATTCTTCTTGTGCCAGGTTGATGGTCAAGATAGGATGGAACTGAGAGAGTTCATCTTCATCTAGGACATCTTCCTTGATAGCTCCCTCAGAGAGATGCTCTAAGAGTGTTTTCCTGCACAAAGAATCAGCCTCAAAGTTTTTAGACCTTGGAATATGATAAATTTCCCAATGATCAAAAAAAGTTAGCAATTCTCGAGCTTGTGTATTCAGATCCTCCATATCTTGATGTTTTGTTTGGTATTCCCCCAAAATCTGTTTGCAAACAAGTTGTGAGTCTCCATAGATAACAATATGGGAAATATTCATAAATCTTGCTTCCTGTAGGCCTGCAATGAGGGCCCTATACTCTGCTGCATTAGAAGAAATATTAGGATGAATTCTCCCTATCTTAGTCATCAGCTTAAGATCTGCATCCTTCGTAATAGCAGCCAGAAGAAGCAATCCCTAATTTTTTAGACATACCTCCATCAAACCAAAAGGTAGGCCTTGTTTTCTTTTTGGATCGGGAACTCTACATGAGCAAAGTTGAGGACTTCTCGCATTCATATCAACATCCGCACCTAAACCGTAGACTCCTAACTCTTTTTCCCGCAAAATATCCACATCTATGAATCGATGTTAGCGTATGGGTCAGGTCTTGTTTACCAGCTTTAATGGAAGTTGTTCCATTTGAAATAGTGCAAATCCCTTCGGACCATATAGGCCTAGCATCTACTGTTTTCATCCACCTTCTTCCCAATAATAAATCATAGATGTTAGCATGGTTAATATTCTCAAAATCAACAACCACAAATGTGGCTAAGACAATGATTCCCCCGATAATGCAGACACATTTCTCACCACTCCCTTTGGAACTACTTTAGCATTGGAAAAGGATTTTAGAACAATAGAAGTGTTGTCTTCTACTTTGAGATTCAATGTTTTCATAACATGATAAGGCATGACATTTAGGGAAGAACCTCCATCCAAAGAAAAACCTTATCTAAATGGGAGGTCCCTATAGTAGCACTACAAATAAAAGCACTGGATCTTCAAGTGCTCGTAAGGCTACGTAAATGTTGTTGCAAGTTTCTTCAGCAATTTCTTCAACATTTTGGGTATGTTTGATAAGCTTTTCCCCTCGTATGATGGTGCAATCCTCAATAAAGTTAGTAAGTCTACAAGAACCTTGGAGTTTTTCATAAGCAATTCAAATTCATCAAGCTCGAATCTTTCTGCTTATACCTTTGAGCAGGGGAGGAGCTATATCCCGAGGATTTGGCTGAAATGTTACCTTAGAGCTACACTTGGTGGGACAACTTCCGAGGGTACCGAATGGAGCCTAGCACGCGTTTGCACAACCATAACATCTTGTTCTTCTAGTTCTTCTGCACAAGTCTCAATAAAACTAATATTGGACACCTGTTTACCTTTTTCTTGCTTTGCAAGGTAATTCTTGACACTGCAGAACTTCTCTTCATGGCCTATCTCTTTGCAAAAAGAACAAACAGGACATTCTCTACCAAAATGGCCCCTTTTGTGGCATTTAGGACAGGATCTTGCAAAGCAATTTTCAGCCCTATGATAGGGTTTACCACAGTTTGTGCATTCAGGTATGGCAGAGCTAGAAGAAGGAGCATTATTACTATTTTTTAACTCCATGAGTTGTTTGGTAACTTCTAAGAGAGCTTCAGATACCTTACTTATCTCAGATTTCATTTCTGAAACCTGAGGGTCTAGCTCTTCAGCTTTTGGCTTCTTTTTTTCCTTCTGGACTGCATACACAGGAGCAGCATTAGCATAGTGTGACTCGTGCTCAGTATCATGATGAGGAGGGTAGAATGGATCTCTGATTTCATCATCAGGCAGATAGCTTAGCATTTCTACTAAATCTACAGCCTTTACAAATGTCTTATGGATTGAATCTAGCTCACCAAACTTTTGAAGTTTTAATAACTTTCTATAAATCTTAGGCCTGGACATCAGACCTCTGATAAAGGAAGCAACCAGATGCAAAGTTGGGTGGGAAACATGGTTCCTATTACAAACCAGCAAGTAAGAGTTAAATCTTTCCACATACTGTTTCACACTTTCACCAGATTTAATAGAAAAGGAATTGAGCTCAAAAACAAGATCCTGGGGTGAAGTAGTCTTACCAAACCTTGACAGAAACTTTTGTTCCAATTCATCCCACTTAGTACCTATTGACAGTTCGAAATCCAACCAGGATCTGGCTTCATCACCTTTCATGCATTTGATAAACTCAAAGAAACCTGGTACCTTTCTTCTTTCCATGCTCCTCATAATATTCTTCAAAATTCTTCAAGAAATGATTAGCATTCATGGAAGAATCATAACAAGGGGAAGAAAACAGTATAGTGAGCTCAAATTGGTAAGGAGCTTGTGGGGAAAAGGCAAAGCGTAAACATTTGTAACATTTGTCGTGGAACCGGTAGCCACTTTCATGCTTACCCCTACTAGCTCGGGTTGAACTGTTACCTCAAAGTTGCTCAAAGAGCTCGCCAGCCTTTCTTGGTGCCATGGAATTCAACTTCCAGTGAAAATCTCTGTAGAACCTCCAAAATGTTAGCCTAAAACCTGGAATTTTAGCCTAACCTCAAAGGAATCTTAAACAAAGTGGTTAGAACCTCCAGATCACTTAGGGTGATCAATCCTTGTCACATGAAACCAGAAAATTCATTTTTGAAGTGCTAGTTTTTTCAAAATCACTAGAGTCCCTGAAACTGAAAAAACTGTCAGAGCAAGAACTGAACTTGCAGACACACCTTGAGAGATTTTGAAGATCTGATTGGTGTTATAAGTGGTCAACAAGCAGAGGAAAATGGTGGAGAAGATTTGACTTGATTTGAATAAGGGAAGGTCAAGAAAATCGAGGTCAAAGGCAGGTCAAAAAATTGGCCAAAAAAAACAGAGCCAAATTTTACAGATGGAGTTTGATGGGGAATTTTGGATTGGGATCTGTGCAGGCAACTTCAAAATAGCCTCTAGATCACGTGCAAAAGGTTTGAATAGCAAAAAGATGTTTTAGTTTTTCTGTAAGTAAACAAAACCTCAAGAAAAGAACAAACTCTGTAACAGTTATGAAAAAGAAATATTTTTATATGTTTTCTTCGAGTGTATAGGTTTCTAGGATTGCTATAAGGATGAAATACAACTACCTGGAGAAGATATAATCTCTGAGTAAATATTTTTGGTTTTGTTTTTGGTTTTTTTGCTTTTTAAAAGGGCAAAGCAGAATTACAAAAGAATGGATGTATAGTGATGACAATGATTTTACAGGCAAAGACTATGCATTATATCAAAGTGATACAGGAGGTTTGATAATGTCAACAGGATATTACCAAAGCTTTGAAAATAATAATGCTTGAGAGAAATTTCAAGACTGCTTGAGCCTTTCGAGGGCTTCAAAAATACCAATGAAGTAATATGGAGTGATTATTTAAGTTTGTAATCTAGGAGCTTCGATGCTGAGCAGGTCACAACGAGCCGGGACTTCAATATCGAATGAAATGGAGCTGGAATCTGAGCAGAGCAGAGCAAAATGATATCAAGATATTCAATGCGCCAAAATCACAGAGGTATATCTCCGAGGGGCGTGATGATTTGATCTGTGATGCTGGCTTAAGAACTGTTCTTCCCCAAAACTAGCTCGGCCGAGTGATTTTAGGCCTAATTTGAGCAATTTCTATCAAACCAAGTGCCACAGAGGATCACCGAGGTCTCGGAAAAGGTTCAGGAGCTGATTTCGGGAGAAAATTGGCGGGATTCAATCAAGTTATGGCACGAATTGGCCAGATTTAGCAGGTTCCCCTATTTCTTAGGGTTCATCGAAAAATTCTTGAAGGCCATATATCCCACAGGCTAAAATGATTCTGGAGGCTCATGTATATAAGGCTTAATGCTGACCCAGCTAATAACTGTGCGTGCCACGCAGAGGGGACACCCAGCCCGTGTCTGGCCCCCACGCCCTGCTGCCACGTGGAAATGAGAATGGAAATGGGGGGGGGTGACGTGGAATGATGTAGAAATAGATAGGGTAAATAGGCTAGAATAGGTTTTTTCTTTTTTATTTTTATGGCACGCATCCCAAGAAATAATATTTGAGGAATTTTCCAAAGTCTTTTTTGAATTTTGGAAAGGCCAACATAGCTATTTTTTGCCAAGCTCCAAATCTAGAGTGTTTTCAAGTCAAATTGAGATACTTGAAATTTTGCCCATTTTGACCATGGTCAATGAGTTTTCAACCTTGGGAATGGTGAAAAAATCATAGGAAGAGGGTGAAAAGATAGGAAAAAAAAGGCTATGGCAGGATTTAGGGAAATAAGATGAAAGTAAAATTCAAGCCTCCTTGCTCTTGAAGTTTTTCATGATCTCTTGAGAGCAATTCACAAGTGGAGGTGAGGCCAATAAAAATATAGGTAGTGAAGTAATGAAAGAAGGCATGACAAGGTGGAAATGGGGTATAAAAAGATGAAAGGAAAGTGGATATGGAATGGATGAAATGGATAAAGGATGGAAACCCCTCAGAGCACATGATCTTATCTCCAAAGCTCAAATCATACCTCATAACTTTGCTCAAGGCCCTAGGGTCTTCCAAACTTCTAAAAAGGTCTTCCAATCTTCAAGGCCTAAACAAGAGCAAAATTCACCTTTAAAGTGACATCTTCATAGGTGTGACTTCCAAACCATTGGTGCAACTCCATTTAGCTCCATATGAGTAAATATGAGCAACATGCTTATAACTCCTTGTATAGCTTGCTATATCCTTTGCCTGGTCTTCAAGAAATAAGAATGTAACTAGAAAATTTCCTCAAAGGAAAGAATTAGGCTATACAACCAAGATCCCAAGGGTCTTCCAAACTTGAGCCAATTTCTTCCAAACTCTAGCAGGATCAAAATAACACTAACTCTTACCATATGAGTAATAGGAAAGTAACTTAAGATGAAACATCAAAAGAAACCACAAGTCTTCCAAACTCTGACAAGTATCTTCCAATCTTGAAACTCTAGGTATCATGATGGTCCATGTTGCCCAAAAAGGGGCAACAGCTATCATAAAGCTGAAAGCTCCCTTTCTTTAAAAACCATTGTATTCCAAATATATTTGCAGCATCAAAGTAAATTCTTACCAAGTCTGCTGAAAGTAAAATGAATACATATTTCAAGTTAAAACTGCAGATCTGGATCAAGATGATCCATGCATAATATTTAAACAATTTGTAGTAGAATCCACTAACAAAGAGTAAGGAAACCTGTTACCTGCATCCACAAACCAGAACAAGCATTAGAATGGTTGGTCAAGAATGGGATAGCAGGTGTCATGGGTTTCCTTAAGGTCATCCCCCTTCACCTTGCTAGCATTCAATTGACAAATAGAAAGCAAAGCAAAATTATGAGTCCTAGATTTAAGCAGTTAAAGAAGTCTGAATAAATTTTGTTAACCACTTTTTCATATGATCATCTAGGAACCCTTCCTGTAAGCTGATCCCTGCTTGCAGAATTAATCTCAGTAAACACATCTATTATTAACACATGTACCTTACATTATTACCCATATCTGGCTACTGATCCATGTGTATTTAACAGTAAGCTAACATGCCATCTTATATGCTAGTGCATACTCTCTAAGCAATACAATTCCTGAAACAATATCTCAGATCTGATTTTAGGCATTCTATGATGTCATACTTCATGCTTTCCTTCATAAAATTCAGATCTAACATGTAAATAAATTATAGACTAGATCAGCATTGAATTTAAGACAAAACTGCCCGCTAAGGCTAGGCATTCTGATTTTCATACTTATGGCTAGGTAAAGCTTTTTCCAGATCTAATTTAGGCATTCTATTTTATCATACCTCATGCTTTCCTTCATAAAATCCAGATCTAGCAAGCATATAGGTTTAAGACTAGATCTACAATAATTATAACATTAAACCATCCTGCTATGGCTAGGCATAAACCAATGTAATAGACAACTCTATTTTAAGCTTTAAAAATCTGCACAAACATAGCCACATGGATAGATCTATTCCTAGAATAAATTTGCAATTATATCCTATCAAACCTTAGTGGAGCGCTCCTTGCTCTCTTGATTTTCTTTGATGTTAGCAGAATAGCCAGGATCTTTTATTAGCACAACATCTTCAGTGGCTCCATGCTTGCTGCTGGCAGAGGTACCAATTCCAGCCTCTCTTGCCTCCAAATTTCCACTAGCATGCTCAACATTGTTGATTCCATCTGCACCAGCATTGTCTTCCACAGTGCTGTTAGCTCCAATACTACAGGGCTGCACACCAATCCTAATGGCAGAAGCACGAAATTGGAATATCTTTTTTGTGTTTCTGCTATCTCTGCTTTTCTCCTCTGCCAATCTCTTGCGTGTGGCAAGATTAAGGTCCCCTTTCTTCCTTACCATTTTCGAGGCAGGGCTTCACTCCCTGCCTTCAAAATTTCCTTCTACAGCTGCATGCTTCTGTCCATCCTCGGCACTTTATAGTAATGTTTAGATGTGTTCCTAACACCGTGTGTTCTTGTCTGAAGCTATCATACCTTTTTCCCTTTTCTGTTATGTGATCATCATCAGCCAATGCCACATCTCCTCGGGTCGCCACCGCATCATCACGCCGCCTCACAGATTCTCCGTAATTTTGCCCTAAGGCCCAACACAATATTCCACGAAAATTAATTTTTCATTTTTCGGCTTTCCTACAACCATGCTATATTCATTTTTTCTTTATTGCCATGTATTTACATTAGCATGTCCCATAATACATCATTTTGCATTTTACATCATGCTTCCTTTCCCAATAATCCAAACTTCCAGCACAAATCTTATCCAATGTTTTATTCTTTAGATCTATTCATAATAAAAAAAAAAAAAAAAAAAAAAAAAAAAAAAAAAAAAAACATGTTTCCTCAGGATCCTCTTCCTCCTCTTTGGTGAACCTGAAATGATAAAAGCAGCCAATTTAGTAACTCTCAGCCAACATATTGTCTTCCTTACATATCCGTAGAATACAACATCAAATTAAGAGAATCAAAAAGATATAAAAGGAACTTACTTAATAAAGTCATTTTTCAAGACATGCAGAAGGATTGTAGCCAAAAACCCCGTAAGTAGCAAGACTGTAACACAGAAGTTTATGATTGAGAACCAACGGATCTCCAAATGATGAGGAAGGAAAGAGTACTTCTGATACTTTTCTCGGCAGATCCTTCTTCAAAATCTCCAAACGAACATAAACGACTGCATTCTACAAAACGAATTGTGCTTGCCATTGCACTGCAAGCATTTTATAGCCAAAACTTGCATAAGGTCTTTCTCCCACTGAGCCATATTTTGAAATGAACATGTTCCATGCCATTCCGACATTAAAAAAAAAACTGGCCTAAAAAAATAAATTGCGATAAATATTTCAGAGCATTTTCCATGAACCAATCTACATGTCTCGTAAGCAGGTGTCCCTCTTGCAACTCTGCATCTCCCATAAGCAGGCGCCTCTCTTGCAACTGCTTTAGAACTAACTAACGGCTCATAATCGAAGTGGTGAAAGACAACAAAACTAATGGTCAAGCTGCTAGTGCCATGCGAGGAAATGGGCTACCAGGTGAAAAGCGTCTTTGTTATGTTCTTCTTGCTTCGTTGCCACAAAGGCTCTAGCATTATCTCTGTATCATACAATCTGCTTGGCATGTAATCCTGCGGAGCAACGAAATGGCCACAAAAACACAAAGAGGTAGTATCTGAATCAAGAAGGAAACATAGTTACCCTGGCCACCGTAAGCGATAGTTGCATGGCAATCCTGCCATCTAGAACTGACCAACAATTTGATTCTTGTGCAATCAGAATAGGGGAAATAGGTATCGATCATAAGCTTCCATGATCCGAGTGAATCCAAGCTCAATCTGGTCATGAGGTCCGGTGCGGCTGTTCTTGTGCGCGCTCTCACTGCCGCCGGTGAATGAAACTGAAAATCAACGTCACAAAATACAAAATAAAAGTAGGAAAATCAACGTCCCAAAAGATTATCCCAAAACTCCTTTATTACTATATATAGATACCATAGGTCTTGGATTGGATCAATCCCTAATTTGAATGGTCGAGATCATCTAGATGCATCCAAAGGGCGAGATTTTTCACAAAATTTCCTACCACCATAATTGGTCATGTTTTGATCTTTTAGGGGAAAGGGTAAAGGAAAAGAAGAAGAAAGGAAAAGGGAGGAGGAAAGAGAGAACATGAAAGGACAAAAAGGCATGGGGAAAGGGAAAAAAGAGAAAGAGAAAAGGATGGGGATAAGAGAAGAGAAAAATGCATAGGAAAAAGGAAAGGAAAGGAAAAGAAAAAATCAAAAGGGACCGGGAAAGGAAATCTGAGAAAAGGGCACAAGAAAAAGGGGAAGAGGTAAAGAGGAAATGGTGTAGGAAAAAAGGGAAGAGTTATGGAAAGGGTGAAGAATGGAAAAATGAAGGGAAAAAAATGGCATAGGAAAAGGAAAGGGGAAAAGAGCATGGGAAAAAGCAGAAAAAGAGAAACGGTGGGGAAAGAAAAAAAGGGAAGAAAAAAATGGCATGGAAAAGGAGGGGAGAGAGGGAAGGAGAAGGGAAAAATTGCACCGAGAAACGGAAAAGAGTAAAAGGTTGGGAAAATGAGGAAAAGGGCAGGTAAAGGGGGGAACAAGAAAAGGATGAGGAAATCTGGATGTTTGAAATCTTTAGCAGCAAGAGAAGAATGAATTCGGCTTATTGGAAGGCAGATCTGATGATAAAAAGTATGCACGCTTGATTCCATCAACCATATCGACCTTCTCCTCACTGCAAAGATGGGTTCAAGCTCAGGCACTCTTCTCAGAACTGTTGCAGCCTAAAGAATGGGGTTTATAGAACCACAATTGACGAACTGAGAAAAAGAGCCAACAAGAACCAAATGACCCTTTTCTTTATCACCCTAGCGTGCTTATACCCTACATATAATTTCCTTCCATTTCATTTCTAATGTATGTAAGTCTGTTCTCATTGCCTTTCTTCGTCATTGCCTTTCTTGATTCATGGTGGAAAAAAGTGGGAATAGAAGTGTTGAATTGTGAAATGCTATTTAGAATGTTCAATGTAGATATTCTAACTAATATTTCAATCAGATATTATAACATCTAAGATACATTCTAGTTATACTGAATATATTCTTCTAGTTATACTGAATGGTTCTTGTCGCTCATATTGGCACTCATGTTGGCGCTTAGGGTTTCAGCCCTGCTCTTTTGCTCATAACTCGGGATTCCGGTGTCAGATTCAGGTGTTCTTGGGCTCATTGTCGGTGTATGATTTGTATGGTGTTTCCTCTGTTTTAGTCAACGAAATCCATCTGACAGTCTCGGCCCTCTTTTGGCAGTGCTAGGTTTTGGCTGCAGTTTTCTTTTGGCCATAACTTCTGTATCTGGTGGCAGTTTTGGGTGTGTTTGGGCTTGTTGGAAAGCTCTTTGAGCACTCCATCCAGTGGTGCTTAAACTTTTCAGAGATTGGCCTGTTGGGAAAGACGGTTCAGCTCTGAAACTTCGGCCTCTGAAACTTTTCAGACGAACGAACGACTTCCAGATAAGTTTTCTGTATCATTTTGAATCAAGGCAATGACCAATTCTGTTAGCTTAGGGTAGCATATATTTTGATTTCAAGACATTGCATTTAGTAAAGACATTTTCTGGCATGTTAGTCACTCTAATTTGCTCTCTACTTTTCTCTGGCTTTGAGATTTCTTTAGCTCTTAAGTTTATCAAAGAGAGGCAAATGCATTTGAATAAAAAGTGGTTGGAATAAGTTACGGGACAGAGAGGCTCAGCCTCCGCCATACACCAGGATAGCGAGGGCTGGACACATCAACTAGTAATCCGGACCACTATAAACTCCCGCCATAGAATAACAGCCAGCATGAAAAGACACAATGCATATGTATATAAGTGTGGTATTTGTAGTAAAAAAGGAGACTGGGATACGCTACGGACTGAGGGGTCTAACCCCCGTCGTAGGCCAGGATAACGAGGGCACGACCCTCCAACTGGTTCCCGAATCACCAAAATGACTGAAGGAGAGCCTAAAGGCTTTAATAAATAATAGCTTACAAGTGCTCTTACATCAAGTGCTTGAGGATGTGTTGCTGATTATGTGAAGACATCCATAGAATAATCAAAAACCATGTTTGGGACTCTACAAGAAGTTTTGCCAACTGCAGAATGTCCAACAAAGTGGAACAGAGAATAGTACAATCAATTATGCTGCAGGCCTTCAAAAAACTCGAAGATGAGGACGTTCATCTAATCAGGTTTTTTCATTTGAATTGAATATCTAGCAACACACAAAACAAGGGAAGGGTGATACCATTATATCGCATAACTGATGATTGATCTTTTCATTCTTTTATCATCATTAGGTATAAATATAGATTGGATGTTGTAAGCTATGAAATTGGACGGTTTCTTTGCATAAGGCATCAGTTCTATCAACATAGGATATGCATGCTATGTATGAAATTAGGAAGTTTCTTTAGATGCTTTACACTAATATAAATCTGAACTAATAGGCAGTGACTACATAAGCTGGAGATTGTGTTAACATAGTGTAGTTAGAATATTTCAAGATGCTTTATAAACACGGACCTTTGGACACGTGATGTTATGTTGACAGTAATTACTACATATTCATAGCTCCGGATTGGAGCTCTAATCAGTACTAATCAGTTTAGTTTAGGGTTTTTGCAAAATAACAATAATGGCGGGGAAAAATCCAAAATCTAGAATGACGGAAAAACGGGATCTCGATATTAATATCAGACATCGCTGAGCCCATTACTATTAAGGTTTTTCCTCGAAAACCCTTCGGGCGGGGTTTTTTAACCCTGATAGTAATCGGCGTCACTAATGTAGCCCAGGTCATAGACAGAGAAAGAGGGTTTGTAATATGAATCGCACAAAAGCGGCTCATAAACCCCACACAAATTGTTCAGTTAAAAGCTGATTGATAACGACGATCACCGCACGCCACGGCCGGGCGGAGCGGGATGCCAGTAATAATAGAAAAAAAGTCAGCCTTCAGAAAAGGCTACATCATAACAGCGTGATGTGCTAGTAGCGCCCCATCAAGGAGCTCGCCCATGCTACATAAGTCCACGGGCCACGGGTCTATCTATCTATCTATCTATCTATTCATGTTTGTTAAACAAAACAGAGGAATTTACATACTACAAAATGATGAATTGTTAACTAACTTTAGTTAGAAAGCTTGCACAATATCCAGACAAAGCAAGTCATTTTATCCATTGTTTAAGACACATTTTGTTTGCAAATTGTGAATATAAAACCTCAGAGAAAGAAGAAGATTTGAACCTAAGTTTTTTTGTCCTTTCATTATTTTGTTTAAGATTAGAAAGCCAAGCTTCCTTTTATTAATAAAGGCTTTGTCAAATCAACGATACCCTCCTTGCCTAAATCTTAACAAATTTTATACATATCTTTTGCTCTCAAAAAAGAAGAGCCAAAGCTCAATTGTGACATGCTTGTGTGGCTCCATGCTGAATTAACATTTTTGTTTTATGTTCTTTTCCCATTCTTCCCATGGAACTTAAGACTTTGAATATTTGCATAACCCACTAAACTTTCACATAATTTCTCAGCCTAAGAAGAATCCATTTTGAACTCCCATAGTCCATTATTGCGAAGAGTTCATCTAAACCCACAGATTGCACTGCATAAAGCATTATAAAATAAGTAATTTGATTTACCTGCAAAATAGAACTGACCACAACTACTGGTATAAAGAAAGAACGGAAGGAGGTAAGGCTAAAGAAAAAATCCCAAGGAAAGAATAACAATGAAACATAAAGTCATACAACCTAACCTTCAATTGAAGGAAATCCTACACATTTACCTGATTCATGAGGTTTGTTGCATGGATAGATATTGAATTGGCATGTTTTTGTTTTAACATGCATCTCCATGTCTATCCATGCAACATATATAGAACTTGTAAATGATAAGCTATTGAATATCATAGTTTGAGATTTAGGCACATGTTTCTGTCTTTTTGTTGCTAGATATTTATAAACATTGTTCTCTAGACTTTTAGAATAAGAAAAGTGCTTTGCGTTTGCAATTAATATTTTGTATATATAGGTTAATATAGAATTGTAGAAAGCTTCTTAATGTAGATGAATGGATTTGCAATTCATCACATTGCGATATCTTGTTTCTTACTTCATTGTATATTGTTATATGTCTCCTAATTTGTTGATCAATGTCCAACCCTTGAAAGAAAACGTGTAATCTGTTTTTATAGTTACGTTGTAGTTGCCTCATAGAAGCATATAGCAGATGTGAAATTGAAAGCAAGAACAAAAATATGTCTCTTTGCAAAAATATTCCACAGAAGCCATTCCTAGGATGGGTCCTATGATAGGCATATACTGGCCGATGTTAAATAATCCTGCAGAATCAAGGCTGAAAGAAAAATAACCCGTCAATGAGTCAGATGCCATAGGCAAGAAGACTCGGAGGCTCCAGGGCCACGCCGAGAAAGAAACAACAGTCGACCAATCGGGAACCGTCCGCGGAATGACCATCGCGGGAAAAAACAACCGATTAGTGCTGCCTCGGAGGCTACAGCGCCACGCCGAGAAAAAACAATAAATATGATCTCGGAGGCAACAGCGCCATGCCGAGAGAAAACATGAATAATAGATATTGACTCAGAGGCTACAAGCCACACCGAGAGAAAACATGAATGAATAAATAAAATACTAGTGCCATGCCGAGAAAGAGTAAACCAATAAGTATGCCTCAAAAGGCTACAGAGCCACGCTGAGGAAATAAAGAATGTAAATTTAAAGAACATGGAAAAAGAAATAACGAACATGATCAAATGAAAAAACCATCAGGGGAGGGAGGGTGAGGGAAACTGATAGGATAGAGAAGAAGGAGAAATCTAGCTCAAGAGCCCGGGGGATTCACACAGAAGACCCGTATAAACCTAGTGAGTGTGTGGAAGGGGGTTTTTTCTTGATGTTTTCGTGCGTATACTAGGGGTTTAAATCCCCCTGTCACAGGCATTCTAGTGTATTTTCTCCACGGAAGGGGTGTTTTTCCAACACTTTTATGTACGTATATAGGGGGGTTTCTTCTCACCTTAAGCACGCAGATGGCATATGCTCATGTGATAAAGGTGAATCCCCCGGGCTCAAGAGAACGCCGATGATAGAACAATGAAGAGAGGCTGAATAAATAGGAGGAGTGACAAAGAGACGTCCCCATCCAAGGAATGTCGGTTCTATTGCTGTCACAATAGAACCGTGGCATTTCTAGGATGGGTCCTATGATACGCATATACTGGCCGATAGAAGAGGAACAAACTCAAAAAACTACTCAGCATGGAAACTGAAAGGAAGAGAAGCTAAGGAGAAATATAGTATAAAGAAAGAGAGAAACGAGTCTACAAGGTCACTGGAAAAGAATGCATAGATAAGGCTGACGGCAATCAGAGTAAAAACAAAGGAAGAGGAAACTAGGAAAAAATGGAGGAAAAAGGAGATAAAGAGAAGACAGAGACAAAGGAACAATGAAGAAGCAGAAAGAGCAAGTAATGCCGGAATGCAAACAATGGAATAAATAAAAATGAAGGAGAGCACGATGGAGGAATGCTATGAGAGATGGAAACGGGAACATAAGAATGAAAAAGACAATGGAAAAATGCAGTAAGAGATGAGTGAAGGAACTTATGGGATAACACCAGACAGAGCCACGAACATGATGTCATCATCAAAGTAACGATCTCAAATGACTAATGTCCAAATTACACTAACAAAGATACTATAAAAGCAAACTATCCTAATAGAAAAAGAGCAAGAAGACAAAGAACCAAAGAAGGAACCAATGTGACTAATATAGTAATAATGTCACTAGAGTTAAACGAAACAATAAGCGAAAGAAAATAAATTAAGGAAACAATGCAAACACAACCAAAAAAGAGAAATGATATCAAAATGGAGCTACCGAGATAATGAGGAGTGTATACCAAATGGAGTGCAACAAACCCATAATGTAGAAAATAAAAGCGATTGAAAATGTGGAATAAAGAAAGGGAGGCAATGCGAAAGACATAGAAACAAACACCCAAGTGACCCAATATAAAACACCTAGAAACAAACAAATCGACTGATAGACCGGAACAAATGGAGAAAAAAGGCACCAAGTACTGGGAAAAAGGGAAAATATGGAAAAGAGATGAGCAAAGGAGGGAAAAACGCACATTTAGATAATGAAGCAATGGCAAATGGACGGATTAGAATAGCAAAAACATGTCCAAGAAATACATAATAACTGGAATGATGATATCAAGAGAAGAAACAGAACCTAGAGCAAAAAGGACTAAAAATAAAAGAAAAGAAATATAGCCCTGGCAGATACCCCTATTCCAAGTCTAACATGTACCAATCCACAAAGACAAAAGATGAACAATTGCGGACATCCAAATCAAGCACACTCAACAAGAAAAATGCAAGAACAGGTCAACTAATCATCAAGAGTGCCAGAGTGGAAAAAGAGCATGACTGGTTCAAGAACTAAGAAAAATAGAGACAAATAACGTTAAAACGAGGGCAAACCTACAACCAAACGAGAAGGAAGATAATGGATAAAAAGCTATAAATGAACAGAATACACCAGCGAAAACACACAACTAAGAATTGATAGAGCCGAAGACACAACAAAAGGAAATTAACAAGATGTTATGATCAAAGGCATGATGAAAGTGCAAGAAGAGCAATGCGGCCAACAGAATCACGGAAGTGCCAAAGGAGCAAATGGAACTAACATAAGGAGCAAAACAAAATACAATGGAAAAACTGAGGCCAATGGAACTCATGTGACCAAAAAGGGGGAAAGGTAATAACAAGACTCAATGGAGAAACTGAAACTAGACGAAGCACAGATACGACTGAAGCGACCCGAGGTACAATAAAGTAATGGAGTAATGGGACTACTCACACTCGAATAGTGAGTATGGAACAACAACGAGCAATGGAGCAAATGGAAATAAAAGAATAAAATAGTAGAAGAAATAAAGTAAGTAGTTCAGATGAGAAGACGAAGTAAAGACACCAACTAAGTCATAGAGAAAGGAGAAACCAACCATAAGTACGCTAAAAAATTGATGACAACAGCAGAGTGCCATGAAAAGGAAAATGAACAAACTTAGGTGCAATACTAATGCTCAAACAATGTAACACGAAACCATATAAACAGACCACAAAGAATCTAAGGAGAAAAAGTCAATGGAGGATGGGGAACGAGATCATGAATAGAGGAACCGAGCATATGGATAACAGAACAAATGGTGTAAATAGAATAGAATAGAATAAATTTTTTTAACTAACAAAGCATAAGAAAAGAAGGAAGCTGAACATCGGGCGACCAAGAATAGAAAAGACCTGAGTGAGGGAGTAAGCAGAACAAAGAGCAGTCAAGAATAAAGGAGCAACTGACAACCTTGGACAAAGCTACGTGGGGAAAGTAAATGGAATAACTCAGGACAAAAAGAATATGGCAGCATTGAAAAGAGGATAATGAAACAAAGACTAGAAAAATGAGAATATAAATTTAATGGGACAAATAGCAAAGTTAAAAAAGCTAATAAGCAAACAAATCGGGAGCGTGTTATTAGAATGGATCATACCTGCAAAATATAACGAATTTAGACGGCAATACAAAGAATCCACACAACACAAAGGAAAAGGGGCAATCAAAATTGGAAACCATAACCAAAAAGGAAAAATGGGGTAAACGAGCAATGGCACTAGAAGCATGGAATGTCTCGATGCCGTGGAGAAAATTTGAATAATGAAGCAAGAACCATACAGAACATGAAAGGCGATGGAAAACATGCGGTAAAAGAAATAGTGCAAGCATAGAATACCAAATGAACTAAAGAAATGCAAAAAATAGAGAGAAAAAAATCAACTCTAATGAAAACAAGGAACCATGTAATCGTAAACATCAGCAATTATCGGAGACCCATAACCGTGAACATAGTGTCTCCCAATAAATCCCATCTCCATAAGAGACACAAACCCGTGCCACCTTCTAAAGGCATAATAGATTCGATAGCGGTCCAACACAATAATGTAAAATTCAACAATATGAGGAAGCATGAAAACCGAACACATCCCTTGGCAACATTAATAGACGAAAATGTTTGGAAGAAAAAATACATCCCTAGGCAAAATTCACAGATAGAAACATTTAAACGTGAAAAACGCAAAACACGAACCTTGCTGGTGGGATCCAAACTCTGGACCCTGAAACTAGAAAAGAGAGACCCTATCCATAGACCACAATATCACATGTGACTAGAGATCACAGAAACCCCCAAAATGCCGCTACGACAATATGAACAAAACTCAAAGATGCATGCATTATTCATGTCAACAATGTAACTATCGATGTCATAGACCACATGATCTCAAAAATACAAGTCAACCAACAAATCTAGCATGGGATGTAATGTTCCTCAACATAGGAGAAAAGCCAACACATATGCATCAAAATAAATGTGGGGAATGACTAAAATTCCAAAAGACAACCAAATAGTAGCACAAACAAAAACAATAGCACAAACAAAAACAACATCATGTGTGATATTGCCTTAGAAACAGCTTCGAGATATAAGAACAATGGTTAATGCTACACGAGAATAACATATAGAAAACGCTCTAGGAAACACGTATAACAATAATCTAATTAGCACGAGAGAAAATCACAAGGAAAAACCCTTTGACATACCAGAACCCCCCATAGAGAAGAACTTATGAAGCAAGAAAAAATAACATGCTAGGCCCGGCCAGAATAATAATAAAAAAATCACTAGAAAACAAAAAGGAACTTGCAACAATGTATGCCAATGAAGCGGGGGTCCAAAGATACAAATGACAACTAAGGACATCTGGGCAGACAAGATCTATGCAACATAAAATGACAAAAAAACCGTTAAAACAAAAGAAACGAGATACAACCCCAACAGATATGCATATTTCAACTCTAACATAAACCATCTGACCAAGGAAAAAAGATGACCCAAGTAGAATGTCGGCTAACAAAAAAACCCATGAAGACAATCAGAACCCGTGAGGAGAAACAAGGTACCCTGCCTCACTGCCAGCTACTAGTACGAAATGCCAAACCACGGAAAAGGGCCACAACCAAACAATATAGAATAGAATAGAATAGAATAGAATAGGTTTTTAGCGTCCTCGGAGACCAATTGGCCTATGGGACCCAAACAAGAAAGAGAGCAGCAAGCATATTACTGACAGGATTAAAAAACCCCCGCCCCGAAGGGTTTTCGAGGGAAAAACCTTAGCAGTATAGGCATTCCTAGAGGAACATGGACGACTTAACCATGGACAAAAATGAAGAACCAAACGAGGAACCTAACGTAACGAGAGAAAAAGAAAATGCATGTCCAACGACAGACAACGAAATCTTGCAAACGAACCTGGAAGCTTGGAAGCCAGGCGACGCATATATGACAAATGCCTGAAGATCACATGCTGAAATATACCAGATTAAATAACGAGTACAAACGCCTAAATTGTGTGACCCATGTACCCTTATAACCATGCCTGCACGAACTCCGCACTTGCCAACACATTAATTTCCCAAAAACGCAAAGCGCACTTAACAACAATTGCATATAATACCCAAGTAAATTTCAAAAAACAATGATGAGTAAGATAAGGGTTATAAGGAATAAAGAATAATCTGAATGGCAAAGGATCATGGAACCTATCAAAACCAAAAGCTGAAAAACCTTTAACGTTTCTACAGAAACAAATACAGAAAGGGAAAAGGTAGGAGGCCATCAACGCAGGTCTGGGTTGGGCAGGGCAGAAGCTGCGAGGTTGTGCTAATTGAACCAGCAAGGCAACTGGACGACTGTCACATGGCCTTGCCACGTCAGCAGGTGCCCACATCAAAGGATCAAGCGGTGATAGATGCAGTAAGCGGTGGCTTCTGAGAAAAAAGATCTGGGCAAAAAACGATGAAGAAGATAAGGCGGTAGGAGGATAAGGGGGTTGAGGCACCAGAATAAGAAAACGATCCTACAAATTAAATCAGGAGAAAGCGGCATGGGATTGACATTGCCCCGGTCATTAAAAAAACACACACTACAACAGGATAGGTTGTTTTACGTCAAGTATAGCGTCCAAAAACTTGACGCTAAATGTCTTTTCAAGACCCACAAATTGACAAAAAGTTGTCGCTATAAATGTCGTGGTTTGATGTCACACGAGCATCACTTATTGTGTCATTTATTGCGTCATGCCGACATGATGCAAGCATGACGCAATGATAGTATTAGTGGCTATTTTACATCGTATTTGAACCAAGTTTATGTCAAAATTGTTGTATAATTGCATCTTGCATTACATCACATTAGCGTCGACTATAATTCGAATTTGGTGCATTTCCATGCCATATACGCCATCCATAAATAGACAACTCTTCGTGACAATTGTGACACTTTTTTATATAGTTGCATGCTAGTTTGCTACAATATTGTGTAAGTTTGATGACCTTTTTGCAACAAAATAATGATAATATGTATGACAACTTAGAGTGACAATTGTGACACTTCTATTATACACTTCTATGCTACGTTGTGTTAATTCTATGACCACTTTGTAACAAAATAATGGCAATACACATGTACGTTTGTGACATGTAAACTAATTATTTATGTTACATCTACGTCAATGGTGTAACAACTATTTACATAATTAAAGAGATTGTTGCGTCAATTTCGTAATAGTTTTATGTCTATATTATTGTCGTGGCTTGACTTAGTTTTATGTCTATATTATTGTCGTAGCTTGATTTATTTCTCTTGGATGACAAGTTTACAATTTGTTCTTTGTCAATCTATGTTTATATGCATTTTTCGCCAATATTCTAATGTGAGTTGAAGTAGAATAATACTTCGTTTTCATCAACCAATAAAAGTTGCATCTAACCAAGATAACTAGACGAAGAAGAAGCCATTGCATTAAACTTAATAAATAGCTAACAAGTCATTGAAATGTTAATACCAAAAGTATAGCCACTAAATGAGATACTAAAATTTGGTAAATATTCGAAGTTCTGCAATTCTTCGGACCTCAAAGTAAAACTAGCTTCAATTGATCATTCTGCATTATCTTCAGGAGAAGAGGGACTTTTCTCACGTCCAAGAGTTTCTCGATCCTCATTATCCTGTTAACAAGTATATGTGGTCAAATAGTTGCTCATTACTATAAATTCTATGTATAAAAACATGCACTTCTCTCAAAACATTTGAATACTTAACCATGAATCCTTAACTAATGTGAATCCTTAACTAATGGTTTATGGTTCATCCTTTAGAACATGAAATTAGAAAATAATTGTTACAATAAGTTACTCACCATTTCTTCTTCTTCTTCAAAGTCTAGGTAAATAGGCTCTTGCTTTGGAAGTTGACTTCATTTCTCTTCAACATGTTGTCTGATGTGTTGAATTGATTATTTAACAACTTAATAGTGATTGTTTTATTCTTGCTTTAAATGAACGGAATGTTGTACACTAGTGGGTGGTGTTTTATAAGGTTTTGTGATCCTACTACCTTCATTGTATTATATAATAGCATCTAACGTTAAATTGCAACCACAAATCATGATGTTATATATTCAGTCCTCGGGTGACGAATCATTGAATGGAGAACCATCAACTTCAAACAATACTTTCATTGGTGGGGACGTGATACATGAGACTATTACAAATTATTTTCCAGTTGGTCAACAACCAGAAGATGGTAATGGTGGAAATTGCGAGTCTGACAATCCATTTAGGGATAAGGCAGATTTTCTACACGATGAAGCTAACCCCATTGTATCCAAATGCACGCGTGTCTCGTCTTGCGACATGTTTGCTTATTTTGAACCTTCAACATAAAGTTGGTTGGAGCAACAATAGCGTCTCTGAGCTTTTCAGGTATGTACATACAGCTTTCACAATTTGTGTTTTCTATGCACATGATTCCTAATAACTACTAACATATGAAAATATTACTCTAGTCTACTAGGCAAAATACTACCCGACGGCCATTGTCTTCCAAAGTCAAGGAGAGAGGCAAGAGAGTTGTTTCGTTCACTGGGCCTAGAATATAATTGCATACACGCATGCATCAATGATTGCATATTATTTCGCAACAATTATGCGGGAGATCAAACATGTCCAAAATGTAATGAGCCACGTTATGAGGAGGGTAGGAGGTCGAAGGTGGCAAGGAAAACATTGCGACACATGCCTATCATTCCTCGTTTACGTCATATGTTTCGATCTCCATTTCTTGCCTCATTTATGGATTATCATGCAAAGAACCGTAGTACTGATGGAAAAATGAAGATGCCTGCAGATGGAGAGTCATGGAAAAATATCGAAGAAAAATGGCCACAATTTAAATTGGAGTCTCGCAATATTAGACTTGGACTAGGACTCGATGGAATATGCCCCTGGGGATCTATGCCATCAAAACATAGTGTGTGGCCAATAGCTGATATCTGATGATGAAGATCGGCAACCGGAGCATATAGCAGAGGATTTCGCACTAGTAATAGAAAGGGACGTTGATGTATCACACTTCGATACTATCGAAGGCAATACTACACCTATATGGGATAATGAAGGTGCAAATGATTCATTACCTCAACCATCAGATATTAATGATGATATAAATGAAGGAGATACTGATTTTATTTTTCGACCTCCAATGATGAATTCTCCTCCACGAGATGAGGCTGGAAGCAGTGGGCAACTAAGTGACAATGGCATTAATGATGACTATATTGAAGAATAGAATAGAATAGAATAGAATAGTTTTTTTATCGTCCACTGAGACCAATCGGCCTATGGGACCCAGAAGGAGCGCAGCAAACTTATTACTGTCCGGGTTAAAAAACCCCCGCCCCGAAGGGTTTTCGAGGGAAAAACCGTGGCAGTAATAAGAATGCTGTCAAACTGTACAAGTATATAAGACGAAGAAGTTCCAAGCATTGCTTCACGTTTTAATTTGCGTACAAATTTGTGCTTGCATTTGGATGATGATGAGTTGGACGATATTGAGCATGATATTGAAGACCAGTTCAACGTTTTATGACAATTATGTTGAATATTATGTAAAAGTCTGCTCTAAATTGCTTTTCTTGTAGTTTATTTAGTTGTATAACACCTAAGAATATATATGCATATGTGTATAATTTGGGAACTTGTAAATGATAGGCCAGCAATGCTCCCAAGTCGAAAGGTGTCCCTACTTATCTTCTTGAACTGCCCTTTTAAGACGAGATGCTTTTCATTTTCCAAAGCTTCTGCAAGATCATTCGTAGAATGCACTAATAGTTTGTAATAAGGAGTGCATAGTATGGTGTGCATTGAGGTTGAAGTCAAGGTCTAATAGGGTATGCATAGTATGGTGTGCCAGTCTAATTGAATACTATAAAATGTTTATTTGCAATGTTGTTTTCCTCATATTAGCTAGTGGCACATTTGTGTCAGACTTAGCCCCTTTTGCGTCAAAATGTCTATGCATTTCTAATTCACAATGTCACTATATTGACACTTTTTTGACGCAATCATGATACGTGATACGTAAGTGCCACAATATATAATAGAAAATTGATATAAAATTGCCGATGTGTCTGACACTGTAAAATGACACAAACGTTTTACAAAAGTGACAATAAGCTATCATAAAATGTGACACAAAAGCATTACAAAGTTGACTCAAAACTTTAGAACTAGTGATGTTATAGTGGACATAAACTTATTGTTATTCTTGACTTAAATTATGTCACAATCCTTTCACAATACATGATGTAATCGATAACGAAAAATTAATAAAATTTGGACACAAATATGTGACAAAAATGACGTTGTTGTTGACACAACTATACTGACACAAGTATTGACGCAATCAAATTAATTTGTGTCACTTTCAAGCTTCTGACACAAATCTGACGAATCTTAAAAGGTAGTGACGCAGGGCTTGACACAAAAAGCCTATCCTCTTGTAGTGACAGCAAAACTGAAACAATCAAAGCAAAAACAAATCAAACCTGGTATCTTGCTTCCAAGTGTTTGCGACAGAGGCGGAAGCGGTGGCCGATTGCAGAGAGGGAAAGATTCGAGAGAGCGATTGCAGGGGAAGATTGCAGATTAGCGAAGCAGATGCAGGTCTGATGCTGGGAGTACGCCCCACAACCACATCGGATCCGCCATTGAAGAAGCATCGGCGAACACAGCGAGAATCCATGGTAGAAACGAATAAGAAAAAGCAATCCAATAACAGATTTAACCCTCGAAATCTGGCAAGGGACGGTCGAAATGGATCTCTATGTACAGGAAAACCGAGTCCCCTTATCCACAAACCAGACATAAACAAAGATGCGATCTGAGGAAGGAGCAAAGCCATTTCGGAAAACTACCCAGAGCATGATATTGAAACTGTTGCAGAGGGCCAGATAAGAGGAGATCAGAGAGAGCAGAAGACGCTTACAGGGAAAAGGAAGGAATAGAAAGACTGAAAACCATGAAACCGTCGGATGCTGAACCCGAACTCAAGAATATCACGCTTTCAAACAAAAACAAAAAAGCAAAGAAAGAAAACCTTAAGACAAGTCGTGGCAAAACTCTGTACCTGTACGCTGGAGCAGAACAGCTACCACTGATGCACGAAGTCTGCAAAACGAAACTAATAACAGAAAAATACTGTAAATAACGAGATTCACACCTTGTAAGAAAAGGGGTTCTGGGAGCATGGGGTGCTTGATGCAAATCGGCATGAATCGGGCAGCTCGTGGAAAGATAACGAAAAATACGCCCAAAAAGCTGCAATGTGATGTGAACGGAGCCCATAGCATATCGAAACCTCCAACAATCAATCCCTATCGCAAAGCAGCAGGTAGAGGATCTCCCAACACAAAGCAGCAGGTAGAGGAGAAACTGATAGGATAGAGAAGAAGGAGAAATCTAGATCAAGAGAACGCCGATGATAGAACAATGAAGAGAGGCTAAATAAATAGGAGGAGTGACAAAGGGACGTCCCCACCCAAGGAATGTCGGTTCTATTGCTGTCGCAATAGAACCGTGGCATTGCAAACCATTTGAAAGCATCTTTTCTTTTAGTGGGCACACATATTGGTTCCTCAAATATGTAAGGAGTCATTTGTACTAATAATCTGAGGGCTACATAAAAGGAATGCAGAAGCCTACTTTTGGTTTCCCCTAAAGATACATTGTTCTCTAGTGAGGTGTAGAGTAAAGCAAGCCAATGAGGCCTTTTGCATGTGTGAGGCATTCTTCTGCAACATCTAGATGCATCCACTTTCTACATAAGATTTGCAATCAATTCGCCACCTTCCAAGCTATGCAAGCCAAATAAATACAAATGCAATGATCTATCCTATTAGGAGTGTTGCAGTATGGTATCTGCAAAGGCCTTCAAGGAGGAAGTTTGTCTACAATTTCATGCAAAGCATCATAAAATTGAATGAGAAATGGTGAGAATTTAAGAAAGAGAATAGACTTACATTGAGCCTGCACAATTCAATAACCATAAAAAGATTGAATGATTGAAAAAATACTGGTTTTATGAGGCCCTATCATGACAGAAAATGCAATGCTCCAAAGAAATCATTCCTCAAATTTTGTATCTGAGCAGAACTTTACAAATCCCAAGAAGTTTCAAAAGGGAGGCCTTTGAACATACATCATAGCTTTCAAAGTGCCACAGCATAAAGCAACAATATGCCTTACCTTCCTTATGTGAGAAATCTCGACGTTCCTCTGCCATTGCATATTTCTTCTCCTTGTTGCAACATTTATTCTCTTTCTCGAGAGGATCAAATTGATGTTTGCAATTCCAACATGTTCTTAAATTACCAGTGCTTGCTGCAATGACTGAAATAATGCCAGCCTATGTAATATTCCAATCAGCATCATTCTAACCAAGAGATAAAATCCTCTAGCTATAGCTACAGCTACAACCTACCTTTACAAACCTTGTTCATGTTTAATGATAACAAATTTTAATCTTCCAGACAGTAGCACTACATACTGAGAAATACGGGAGCATATGTATCACTGGAATTCCTGTTAAATCCTCAACCGACAAATAAATTCATGCAAATAAGACAATTTTAAACGGAAGATAAGGGCCTTAAGCTTTGTGGTTTTGAAATGCAGTTTAGCACAGCGCCTCCGACAAAAATGGAAAGGGATGGCATTCCATTACTCTAAAATTCCTGGTCGCATCCTCGTTTATTAGCAACTGACCTGATATAAGCTAGACCCGTTAGGTTTAAATATCAAGGAAAAAGCTTTCTTTGGATAAGACCTTAATTACCTTGCAGGTGCTTAATCTTTGTTTGGCAGCTCGTCTGAGTTTCCTGCCTTGTTTTTGCCCATCCCCCCATCCTTTCCTCTCCTTCCTTGTGCTTTTTTCTTCATCAATCTGGTCATTGTATTAGACCAGTTCCGACAGAATCTTTTGCAAATATTGTTTTCAGGGCCTCTTTCCTATTCGATGCCCCAAGTTTCATTGTTCTATGAGCTATGGCAGAGAGAAGCTATGGCGGAAAGAAGGGGAAAAACGGAAGTTCTAAACTCTAGTCGTGCCAAAAAGAAAAGAAGGGAAAAACTCTGAAATACCCTTATGTTTTGCTAAAATTAACAAAACGCCTCTAGTTTTGGGGGTATTTTAATAGAAATGATCATAACTTTTTTGTGATGATCCAAATGAGAATAAGTCTTTCAGATATATTGTAGAAAAGGTTGAGATCTTTCCATGAAAGTTAACATCTCCTGAATCAGATTCTGAAATCTCAAGTTATGGTCTCGTAAATCCCTCTGAAATTTCTACAATTTTCTTGTGTATTAAAAATAGCATAACTTGTGATTTAAGACTCCGATTTATATCATCTTACCTTTGATGGAAAGATCTCAACTCCGTTACAATAGCTTTGAAAGGCTTATTCTCATTTGGATCATCACAAAAAAGTTATGCTCATTTCCATTAAAATACCCCCAAAACTAGGGGCGTTTGTTAATTTTAGCAAAACATAAGGGTATTTCAGAGTTTTTCCCAAAAAGAAAAAGAAATAACTGTGGAGAAAATGCGTGCTGATGCCACATTTGTTATTCGTTATTGAAATAGGATTTCCTATTCTTTCATTTTGCTATTGTAAGTCATTCAGCTTATATTTGTATGTATCGATGTGTCTATGTTATTATATCATATGAAGAAAACACCTTCATGGAGGATTTGCAATGTTATCCTATTGAAATAACCCTAACAACGCTTTATGCAATCCACTAAAATGTTAGGCACCTATTTTTATTGTCAAATAATTTAATAGATTGTAGTGAATATTTAAAGAACCACTGGTTTGATCATCTTAGCACTATAGAATGATTCTAAGAACTACAAAATGGTTTAGGAAGCGTATATTGAGAGGTTGAATAGAGCCCCAATTATTACTGCAATAGTTCACGAACCGAATGAAGAGGTCCATCTCATACTTGGGGAATTGCATTGAGCCCGTATAAATACACCCATGTCCTTATATGTCGTAGCCACATGTCGTAACCACATGTTTACTATATCTCTTGAGCTAATTTCATCAAGATAATTTTATAAATGAATGCTTGTGTGCTTTTTGGATGTTCTGCCGCATATGGCAGTTCAAATCTTCAAGCATAGGCATTGCTTCAGATTTCACATGTCCAGAATTAATATATTTGGTAAAGAGAAATGTCCAAGGCCGCTGCGATAAATTTCTTGTAATATAGTAAAGATAGAAAACCACGCAAACTTAGTGTAATTAAAGAAAAATGTCTTAATATCAATATGTAGACAAAGTCTTGGGCTGTTGACTTGGTAGTTGCTGGATGACATACGAGTTGACTAATTCAAGTTAGATGAAATAGTCATAGCCTCCAAATTTGGAAGAATCCCAAACATTAATTTTAGGCCAATTCTACGTGAACATTCCTTGCAGAATATGGCGCCAAGGCTATGGATTCACAACATCTTTCTCTTCGGTTTGCTTCTCAAAGCTGCTGCCCAGCAAGGTATTGATGCAATTTTTTTTTTCTCTTTCTGTTTTTTGGGTTGCCCCTAGGGGGGCAAACCCTCGTTGAGGTGGGTTCTTAGCATATTCCAAGGATATGTTGGTATCTTCCTAGTATATTCCAAAAACTGCTCCAAACCTGCTACCGCCCTTAAACTGGCGGTCATCCTCGTTAGTGGGCAAGACTCTTCGTATACTCTGTAGCCGGTAGCCAGTCCAGGATATGGTAGCCTTCAATTTGGTAGCCTGCACTTTTGCTTGAATCCAGGATATGGTAGCCTTCAATTTGGTAGCCTGTACTTTGCCTGAATCGATACTGGTTATTTTCATAGTTAGAAGTTAGGAGTTAGGAGTTAGCTAACGCCTAACGTATAATAACGTCTAACTAGCTATTCTCCGGGCAACGAGAGCTGTTGGATAGGGATATTCACCCCTTATTCCTTAATCTACACCGTACACAAAATTCCTTGTTTGTGGGGTATGGATGTATAGAAATTATGATACTGTATAACAAGATTTGCAAAATACTATAAGATTTCAGGCAATATACTATATGGTGTTGATTTTGTACATGCAATACATAATTAAAAGGGCTCTCGCTGCCCTACATCACCCCCCGTGTGAATATGCACCCAAACAAAAGGGGGTTTAAGGGGGAATTTAATTTTAATGGATGTAATGTAATGGTTTGTGTTATAGGTTCAAAAATTTTTTTGCCCCTTCGGGGCAATGAAAATTGTGTATGAATGTTGTGTACATTGCTATAGGTTCTTGTGCCTAAGACAGTGTGGCCTTGAAGACCACTTATAGTTGCGCTGCAAAAAATTCTATAATATATATTTGTAATAAGCAAGTAGGCCAAAAAATTTATATCATTGTGAGGGTCTCCATTCTACATATTGGAATACAAAACGAAACTCTACAATATTGATGAAAAAAATAATGCTAAAGAGAATGCATTTATGATGTAAACCACTTACAATATCCCTAGGTAGTAGAATTCCATATGCTAGACATGTTAGAACATGTGTTTAGGAAATGGAGCCATGAAGGATGTCACGTTTGTTTAAGTCACTAGTCAAATCACTATGATACTAAGTAAGCAGACACAATAAGAAAAAGAAAGAGGTGTGCAACCAAATATCTTATTCTGAAATGTAATCTTGTAAGTACATGTATTGCCAATATATGGTAGCATGATAGAACTAAATCAAATTCTCCAGATGTTTTCAATGAACTCAGAAAACCGTGGCAAGATTGGCCCATCAATAGTGCATCACCTCTTAGTAAAACATAACATAACAAGAGTTTGAAGAAAGGTCGCAAAAAATGAAAGACCTGATGATCATGGTTACCAAAGAAATATAAAAAGTTCTTCAAGTCATTATCTTACATACCAAATATTCCATGGTCAGAAGGCACATCTTTGTACACATCTTCTCAAATATCTATGTATATAGCAAAGCCAATAGTAAGGCCACTGGAAAAAATCACAAATATTAGTTGTTATTGAGCCACAGGCATAACACAATTTTAGAATAGCCGAGTTACACCAACAAAAAGCAACAAGTGTTTTTGAAATACACCTAAACACCTAAAACGTACCAAACTATCCATGTATCAAGACAAAGCTGCTTCCGCCATTTTAAAGCCCCCGTGCCAAGAGATATGGCTAATCTTTGCATGCCAACCACATGGTGCTGCCTGCCTGATACCCTGATAGCTGTTTCTGAAGCCTGATAGCTGCCCTGCATTTTAACTTCATAACTTGCACCAGACATGCCATTAAATAACTTGCATCTACTGTTTAAGGGATACATGCTTACCTCAGCATATGATAGATTCGGGGAAATGTCGAGGCATCGGGGGCGATTTGAAGCGAGGCTTCACACTAGACTTTTCGATTCTACCCGAACACCGGAGCGTAAGCCAAGGAGTCGAGGTTTGCTTACTGGTCCCTCAAATCGAAATGAAAACCCAATTCATAATGTAACACAAATATGAAACGAAATGTTGGTATCTACCTCTCATCGAAAAAGAAGGCTAGAAGTGCCACAATTACAAAAAGCAATTTGGATTTGATAAAAGAGGTAAACGAATCGGTTAGTGGACTGGTTAAGTCCCCGCCGATATCTATCTTGGTCAAAACCAGAAGCTTGCAAAAGCAAATGTAGAGATGAACCTTCAACAGAAGTTCGGAAAACAAGGTGAAACGGATGACGTGGTTGAAGGTATATACAAAGAACTTATATGTGCAGCCAACTAGTTACCCCTTACAATATGCGCCGGCGACGATCGCCAGCTTCAATGATCCATAGCCAGTTTTTCTTAGAATACATCCCAAACTTGATCGATCCGCCTTTTGCCATTTAAGAGCATGGGAAGTAAATCCACTTAGCCATTAATCTGCAAGACGCTTAGCAATACCTAATTGTTCCCGAAGCTGCAAATGCAAGCTTTGCATCGAGAAAAATGGCGATGCAAAATTTTAAATCTAGAGAATCCGATTATAAACAACCCGAATCGGATATTTATTAATAGTAGAGGCCTCAGCCTCCAACCATCTCGCTTTTCAATACAACTCTAACTGGAGCCCACAACACAACAACCGCGGTACATCATTTTATTCCGTAGAGAAATATCGCAACCCCAAGCATGAGACCCATAGCTTAAAAAAATCCTTTGAATCACTCGATCATCTAAGCACCGCGCAGATGCCCTCAAAGCTTATAGCTTATAATCCGTTGAACCTTCCGATCATCTACCTCTGCTCTGATCTGCCTTTACTTGCTCTGATGGCGATTTACTCAGGGCATGAGGACAAACAAATTAACCAGGAGCCTAATCGGAGTTTTGAATGGGGTAATGCGCCATACTTAGATTGCTTCTCAGATTCTCACTGCAAAATGGTCCTCTAAATCCCCTTCACTAGTAAAAACCTCTTTAAAGCTAATAATCTAGCCATCAGAGAGAACTGTGGAAGCCATAGCGAAAAGAAAACTGCCGGAAATGGTCCTCTAAATCCCCTTCTCCACGAACCCTAAAGTTGAATGCCTCGTTGCTTGCATGGCATTCATAAAATTAAATTAATTAAGTTTTTAAGGAACAAAAACATGCAAGGCAAAACCATTGCAAAACCATAGTTAAAATGCCATTTAAATATGAGAATCCAGTGTGCACTCTAGATGTACTGATTAGTATGCCTCGTGCAATACGCCCATGAAATCATATAAAAACCATGCCAAAAAGCGTATAAAATCACAAAAAAAAACCCCTGTTATAATGCTACATATTAACGCTGTTAGTTTCGCCATAAAAAAAAAAAAAAAAATTCAGATTTTGGAAATTTAATATATCATCTGAACTAAAATCATACTCTGTCTTATGCCAATCACAAGTTGCATTGTTAACATAATCCTGTCACAGTTGCAATTTGGAACTATAAACAATGGAAATTTTTTTTCTTTCCTTTTCTGATAAAGTTTTCCTTGCAGATTTCACAAGCATTGATTTTGGAGCTAGCCAGAGCCACCAAGACCAGAATAAGATTTCTTGGCTGTCGGATTCAGATTTTACTTCTCCATGAAAAACTGCTTCCTTAAACAAATCTATACAACCCTTGGTTTTTCAAACTCTAAGATACTTTCCAAACAGCATCAGCAATTCAAATTGCTACCAATTGAGTGTCGTCTCCAATAGAAGATATCTGCTGAGAGCTTTTTCCTTTCTTCTTCGTATGCAAAAGTGGCCAACTCAACAATGTCTAGAAAAGACATTAGCATAATGCATTAAGAATATGCTAACCAGTTACCTAGTCTAAAAGAATTATTGAAGAACTATTCTTTGAAGAACTCTATATATTATATCAATTTTGGTAATGTAAGTGATATAATAGCACCAACTGAATCTATGAGCTACAAACCACACCAACTTCCAAAATAAATTTCACAAACATCAAGTTCAAATATGTGCAATTCTCTACCCATATCCAATGATGTCGTGTTACATAGTTCATTTTCTTAAACCTTTGTTTTACTTGCATTTCTTCCAGTCCAGTAATTCTTACACATCCATTCTAGATCTATGTGTAATTTTGACCCATTTACTTATGATCCACATGCAATTCCATCACATTTTATTTGCATTGTACCCACATAACTTCACACGGTCCACATTACATGGATTACCATCTATGAAACATCCCTGGGATGGAAATAGTGCTGAGGCCGACGCGTAGAGGCACTGTTGACATCCCAGGAATGTTTCCTCGAAACTTCCAAAAGAAAAATGCTAAGCAATGATGAATATTAAGGATGATAGGAAAGTTTGCACTGTGCTATTTACATCAATGGAGCATCTAGTGTAGCAACACTTAAATCTATGAGCTAATTATATGTCTTACTCCGGGCATTGAGAGCTGTTGGATGGGCATATAACACCTTTATTCCTCAATCTACATCGTACATAAAGTTCCTCGTTTGTGGGGTATGCATGTACAAATTTTGCTATACCGTATAACAAGATTTGCAGAATACTACAAGATTTGAGGTAATATACTACATGGTGTTGATTTTGTACGCGAAATATAATTTTAGGGGCTCTCGCTGCCCTACGTCACCCCCCATGTGAATATGCACCCAAACCAAAGGGGGTTTCAGGGGGATTTTAATTTGAATGTGTTGGATGTAATAGTTTGTGTTAATTAATGTTAATGGTAGTTATGTGTTGGCTGTTTGTTATATTAGAAAATTTGTTTCGGCCCTTCGGGCCCTAATGAAATCAAACATAGGTAAACGAAGTAGAGAACATTTGTGATGATGTCTCCAAGCAAAGAGAAAAAACCAAGGAAAAAAGATTAAGAGATTAACCAAAGAAAAAAGTAGAAGATTATGATTAAGTTTGGTTGCAGGTGAAATATTAAAACTATTAGAAGAGGGGGAAAAAAGTATATAAGCAACGGCACAAAAATCATGTTACCGAAAGAATCATGTGTATCTAGTTTCCCACTAATTTCCCACTAAGTCGAATTAATATAAGGATAAAAAGGTTAGGACACAATCACACCACTGTAGATTCTTACATCCATTGAGGTAAACATATCCAATTATAAACATTTAGAATTGGTAGCATAGTAATAGTCATGAGATTCCCATTCTCCATTGCATACCAAGGTAGCTCAATAGACTATTGTAAAATGACAAGTGACGAAAACTTGAGCAAACTTCCTATATTAGGCATTATAGAGCAAGAGCAGCTGCATTCAGGCTAGCATTTCAGCTCCAAGCACGAAATTCCTTTACATTACAACAACAGCTTTGATAAAGCAGCGGGCACAAGCGAATAGTTATGTATCGCATCCTAGTATAGATTTACACCACGTTAGATGAAATGGTATTACATGTTGGATTAAATAAAATCATCCTTGTTCTTGACCACACATCAAGACACAAATCTGAATCCATCCTTCTAAGCCTATTAGTCTTATCAGAGCATATCCAATGCCCTGGCCTTAATCATGCTAGATATTCATGCCTCAAACTGGCCTGCCATGTAAGAATCTGTCTGATTTAATGGTTCAGGGGTCATTCACCGCCCGCATCTCATATTTCGGTCTTAATCATGCTAGATATTCATGCAGAGTGGTTGCATTATGGGTGTAATGTAAGAGCATTTCAGCTCCACGCACGAAATTCCTTTACACTGCAACACCACCTTGATAAAGCAAGCCAGAGCAAGCAAATAGTTATGTATGGCAAGTAGTTGAACACGACTACATTGAAACACAAATTTGAATCCAACCTTCTAAGCCTTATCAGAGCATATCCAATGCTTTGGCGCTGGCTTGATACAGACACAGTTGGGCCTGGAGGCCCTATGAACTACTGCACTATTGCTTGAATCAGGCATGTTGCTTTGCAGAAGTCTTCCTAGCAATATTCAGACGCTGCATGTATTACCATGAATAGGGTCCTTTCTAGGCACAACAATGTCAACTATAAGTCTTTCATTACCAGACCCATCATGCTAGATATTCATGCAGAACAGCTGCATTATGGCTGTAATATAAGGGCATTTCAACTCCAAGCACAAAATTTCTTTATACTGCAACTCCTTTCTTTGAAACAGACGGGAGCGCTCTTTCATTCAGTGAATGATAATGAATCAACCGTCCTTTGGCAGTTCCAGCCAGGGTAGCCCTTAAGCCCAAATTTTTATAGGTGTAATTTAGAATGTGAGGCGAATCTTAGCTTTTTTCGATTAGTTATGTTGGCGATTTTGTTTCGGGCTTCAATTTGAGTTGTAGCAACCTTGGCGAATCTTTCATCCATCAAGTGATGGAATATATATTTTTTTCTCAAGTAAAATTTGGGTCTACAATATATATTTGTTATGTCCGATATCGGTTGTAAGCATAATGCTCACATAATGAATATACATATTACCAGACATTGGCATATGATTGTAAATCTCAATAGCTCCACACTAAGGGCTAAACAACAAGAAGTACACAAACTTAGCCGAGGCATGATTGCATATTATGGTGGGCAAGCACAAACCGATTTGATTTCAGACATCTTTTTAAGATTGGATAAACAAATGGACCAAAAGCAAAAATACTCCGTGATTGCATACACGGATGTTGAACCGGATCATGAAATCCATATAACATGCATGGTTTTTTCCTCCCCCCCCCCTTTTTTTTTCTTGGAGAATTCATATTAATTTTACATGATTTTAAGGGGTTAAGGGGCGATTTTAGAATAATTACCAAGAATAAAATTCACATGGGGGCGAATCCAAGAATCCATCATTTAGTGATGTAGGCTAACTTATGAGTGGAGGGATTCGTAGACAAGGTGGCGATATTTTATTGGCACCACTCCTAATTGATCCTACTCAACAATAGTGAAAAAAAATGCAAATGTCCAAAAAAATAGCCTTTTGGCGATATTTCGAGCTTAAGGGCTACCCTGGTTCCAGCATTGAGAATCTCCTTTTGAAGGCCAATGTGAGGATGTGCCGCATCATATACATGAGCAACTAAAAGTCCTGTTTTAACAAATAGACGACCAAGGGTTTTGACTAACTCGCATATTTGCTCAGCTTCATTAACTTCTTGAATTCCAAGTTCTAGCATTGGAGATCCGTCATTATGTACTCCAAAAGCCGCCTCCTTGTCAAATTTCAGCTGGGATGCAAATGATAAAACAGGATGGTCTGCTTTCTTCATTAGCACATCTGTACCCAATCCACTGCCCTATTTATTGTCAGGCATAAAGGATGAACAGAATAAGCCGTCATCTGGAAATGGAAAAAGATAATACCTTGGGAAGCTGGTGCCTTTGGGAGGAGGGCATGAGAGCAAGAGTTCTGGCCAGGGGCAAAAGCCTCCATCACAGATCTGCCAGGCCTGGAAGACCTGTGATTGTTATAAGACCAGGCCCCTCTGGTCCAAGTGCTGCAATCAGATTTGTCGATATGGGTTGTTCCATATCATTACAACAGAGCATCAGATCTGCATAATCGAAGATAGGAGGATACAACGAGGCCGCCATCCCATATCAAAAGAAATGATGTTCGACATGCATCTGAGCAGTACCCTTTGTTGCTCCACCTCTGCAGAATTTGTGCCTTCAGCTAGTAAACCCTATCTAGCAAACCCTATTTCTAAATGGCTCAAGGGTTGCATGTCAACGAGCCTCAATAAGCTAATTGAGAAAAAAATACAACATGGCACATGGGTCTAAACCATTGAACAAAAACATTAAAATTAATGCAGGCGTATGTGCACTCTAGATATACTAATTAGTAGTCCCCATGCAATACGCTTTCGAAATCATATGAAAACCATAGAAAAAATAGTACAAAAATACAAAACCAACCCCCTGTTATTATGCTAGATATACCATCTAGGAAAGATCCCTCGGATCGAAATAGTGCCGATGCCGATGCGTAGAGGCACTGTTGACATCCCAAGAATGCTTCCTTGAAACTTCCAAAAGAAGAATACCAAGCAATGATGAATATTACGGATGATCGGAAATTTTGCGCTGTGCTATTCACATCAATGGAGCATCTAGTGTAGCAACACTTAAATCTATGAGCTAGAAAACCACGCAAACTTAGTGTGATGACAAAGAAAAATGTCTTAATATGTAGACAAAGTCTTGGGCTGGTGACTTGGTAGTTGCTTGATGATATACCAGTTGACAAATTCAAGTTAGATGAAATAGTCATATAGGCCTCAAATTTAGGAAGAATCCCAGACATTAATTTTAGGCCAAAATACTAATACGAGAATTCTAAGTAAACATTACTTGCAGAATATGGCGCCAAGGCTATGGATTCACATCATGTTTCTCTTGGGTCTGCTTCTTAAAGCTGCTGGGTAGCAAGGTATTGATGCTAGAAAATTTATTTTCTCCATCTGTTTTTTTCTTTGCTTTTCTGATAAAATTTTCATTGCAGATTTCACAAGCATTGATTGTGGAGCCAGTCGGAGCCACCAAGACCAGAATAAGATTTCTTGGCTGCCGGATTCAGCATTTACTTCTTCAGGGAAAACTGCTTCCTTAAACTGGTTCAAATTCAAATTCAAATTCAGCGATTCAAATTGCTACCAATTGAGCGTTCTTACTACCCAAAATTTAGACTATTTATTGACGGGAACAATTGGGCCTTCATCTCCGGCAATTCCAGTGCAGAAAAACAGAGAGTTTGTGAGGTTATCTGGACTCCTCAACAATCTGTTCTAAATATTTGTCTGAGGAGCAAGCACAGAGCAGACGTGCCCTTCATTTCTGCTTTAGAATCTAGACTTCTCCCATATAAGTCGTACGAGGAGAATAATTTGGGAAAAATGCCTTTGTTCACCATCTACAGAAATAATTTCGGGGGCAAATCTCTGATAAGGTAATTCTAAACCAAATATTACTAGAATTTGCATCAAAAAAATGTAATTTCTAATACATATAGCTTTTATTTTCAGATATGAAGATGACCCACATGATCGATTATGGAATGCAGTGCCAGAATTGAAGGGTTTTACAACAATTAATACGAGCAGAACAACCGAGACGAACATATTTGCAGTGGATCCACCTGCTGCAGTGTTAAAGAGTGCATTTGAAGGGCCAAAAGATTTATCAGAGGCGGATTATGAGCTCAATTTGACCATTTCCCAGCATATGGTTTACATTTCCCTCTTGTTTTGGGATTTTAGGGCAAGGCAAGAAAATGACACTTGCTCTTTCGACCTCAATGTGTTTGTCGGGTCTGCTGTGGCCAAAAAAGTGACACTAGTTCTTCATCCTCAAAGCTATATCAATATGGTTTATTGGTTCCCATTTGCTTCTTCAAAACCAACTAGGACCTTGAAGCTATCTCTAATCCCATCCAAAAATTCCACATTGCCACCACTTCTTAATGCACTAGAAGTCTATGCTGTCGGTAGCACTCCTTCCCCACAATCTGCTTCGTCGCCATCGTTTCCGCCAATGTTGCCACCTTCCTCGTCTTCAACACAATCACCCAGTTCAACACCATCACCAAGTTCATCTAGAGAATCTTCTCAACCGACTCCTCCTCACAGTAAGTGCCTTGCCTTTCAATTATCCAAATTAGTTCTATTCATTCACAAAATCCTAGTCATTCAATCATCCATAGAATAAAATATTCTAGGAATTTTACAGTGCGCCACATTAAAAGTTAGAATGGCATAATCCCAATACAACATTGTTTATATGTTCAATATCTTGCTCTTTACGAACGATATTTGTTTTTATTTCTAGAGAATGGAAGCGCTGGGAGGCATAAACAATCCACTACCATGTTACTTTCTCTTTCTCTCCTTATATTTTTTAGACTATAGTTATTATTTTCGAAAGATAAAGAAAAAGATAAATATTTTAACGTACAAAAATTCCAAAATAATAAAACAAGAGATGTATAGTAAAATGTGATGGGTACCAATTAAATTTATTCTTCAGAGCAATTTTAGAAGAGAGGTTAACCCAGGGTTAACTTCTCGACCAACTCCTCCTCATGGTAAGTGCCTTGCCTTTCAATACATTTACTGAAGTACTAGAAATGTATAGCTTATCCAAATTAGTTCTATTCATTCACAAAATCCTAGTCATTTAACCATCCATAGAATAAAATAGTCTAGGAATTTTAGAGTGCGCCATATTAAAATTTAGAATGGCATAATTCCAATAAAATAGAATGAAGGGATCCCAATTGAGTTGCAAATAACCCACAATAGATGTTCTTCTGACAAAGAATCAATATAGAAAAGCTTTATATTGGTAGCGGGATTATTGATGGACACTTACTGGTATCTTTCTTGCATATTTTCAGTACCTAGCATACATATTTATCTATTGATATATATATATACAAGTTTTTATACTGTCATTGGGTCTACGAACTACAGTTTATGAGCATCTGGGAACAAAATCCAAGATTAAGAATGGCATAAATGGTAGTATGCGTCTGGTCTAGAGTCATGAAGTTTTAAGCTAAACTAGAAACGTGTGCCCGGTGATGCCGGGCATTAGTTGTGGTTGTGTAGAATGGCTAGATGTAATGAAGTTTGTAAGTGTGATAGAATATTCTAGATGTAGTATGTAGAGGAATGGAATGTGTATTTTCATACTTGTAATTGAAATGTGATGGGACCTGTCCCACCACTGTACATGGCTGAAGTCAACTCTGATGCGTGTCAGACGATGTGATTTGTCTCATGTTTGTATTTCTCGTGAAGTTTGTTTTAGATGGGTTCATTGTGTTAAATGGTTTAACATATGGTACAATTTATTATAAGGACCGTGCAAGAGAATGGCCATTCGTATTGGAAGTTATTTGCAGTGATCAACGTCGATGCATGTAAGAGTTGATAAGTTATGACTCATTTTGTTTTCTTTTATCTAGTCAATTCATGGTAAACTTGTTGCTTAAAAAATTTCATGAAACCCTCAACCTAACCCTAACCCTAACCTAAACCTATACACATAAACTCCCATAACAACTTGGGATCATTGACCATTTTTTGGCGCATGTGGGAGTTAAAAGAAGGGTCATTATATTGAACGATTCATTAAACAAACAATGACATAAAATAATATAGATAGTTTAGAAGCTATCATAATGAACAAAGCGAACGATATGGATTCGTGTAAAAAATAAAGTGTAATAAGTAATCAGTAGTATTGATGATAAGATAAACTCAAAAAGTTGTAAATTCTAAGTTCTACTCTAAAACCAAAAGCCTAAACCCTAAACTAAATCCTAGTGGAAATTCTTGCTAATGCTGGACATTAATAGTTTAGGTGTAATAGACTTTCATCTTATAAAAAAGTTGTTCTGTTTAGGTGTGACTTTCAGTCTTTAGAGCATTTTCGAGCACAAACGTAACCAAATTCATTTTCTAAAGCATTTGGTTTAACTTGTTTGAGCACAAAAATATCTTACAAAAATCCTAGTTGTTGACAAACACATAGTGGGAATAACGTGTTATAGCCAGTCTTGTCTGATGTATATAGAACAATCTTGTCCATCCTAGTAAACGTGTGCCCGGTGTTGCCGCGCATAAGCAAAGGTGTGTGTTTTCGTAAACCTTATGGAATTGTCGTGCATAATCGCGGATGATTTTGATTATCTCACGAAATTGAGACTAACATTCTAGGGATTAATAACATCATTTGTAGAATCCTCAACTATTGTGCTTGTTTTCTCATCAAGACATGAACTTTCGACATTGGTGGATGTCTTGACAATGGTGCATTGGTGTGTTGACAATGAGGCCTTGTCCGTGCTAAATAGTAAAAAAAAAACAAAAATCATGCATGTGAAAAATTGTCTGTATATGGAAATGGGTCTGGAAGGACGTATTGCCACCAAACATTGTATGATCTCTTGCCCAGATATTCAGCTGATATGGGACAAATTTAAGAACACATTTCAGATTTCGTTATCAGTAAATGAAGTTGTAATAGGGAGATATTCTAGTGCATGGTCTCTCCCGATGAAGTTAGCTATCCACATGGCCAAGGGTTGTATATGTTGGTATGTGTGGAAAAGACAAAGGCTCAACGGTTTCCAGGGCCAATTAGTCCAGGCCTCTAGCTTGTTGAGGTCACTAAGAGCAAAGTTTTCTAAGCAAATTAGTTGCTTAGAAGTGAATGAGAATGTTGCACAACAAATATGGGATCGCTATCTTAGTCGATTCTAAGTTGTAGGTGATAATGGCTGTGTGGTCACTTTTCCATGGACCATTCTGGGCATGGAATTGTTGTTGTACCATCCTGCAATACTTGTACCAATGTTTATAATTAATTGAGATCTTTATCCTTAAAAAAAAAAGTTCATAAACTTTCATGCATTGAAAAAACATCTGCATGAAAGAAAATTCCAGAGTGCAAAAAAAACTGTATCCTGCTAATGTTTACCTCTAAAACATACGATGGTTATTTAAACTTTTTGGGTTGTCCGAAGGAAGGAAGGAAGGAAGGGCAAACCTAGCATTTGTTGTCCGGTTTTCATGTTTTTGTGATGTTGTGCGGCTAAGGTGGGGTTGGAGCAAAATCGGTGTAGAAGCCTCCTGTGATCGATGCGTTATTGAGCGTGAGAGGATGGTGTTTCTGCCGTTCGCTTAGTTAAGGGGAGTTGGGAGTCAAGCTGGCCGTTCTTTGCTTGTAGCTTGTTCTATACGACGATTTCTTTATGGCGAGGGCCGCTGCTTAGTAATTTTGTTAGGAGAGGAACGATTGCACCTATTGTTAGCAGTAGACTATACCTTAGATTAGATTGATTCGAACTATGCAATTGATGAAGTTGTGTTTTCTTAACGGTGTAATTCTTTGTGTAACTTCCTAATAACAGCTTCATCTCAATGCCATGTTCTTCAAGAAAGCAAGCAGCATTAGAAGCAGCGCCCTTTTTCCTAGCATCAAGATTAAAGTGGATTTGTCTTCCAGAGTTCCCACTTGCAAGCCTTTGAACGTTTGCATGATGGCAAAGAGAGAGCAGCTCATGGAAGAAATTAGGAAGATGAGTACATAGGAAATAAATGAGAATGTCATTGATTTGAAGGGAGAACTGTTCATGATGCGAGCTAAGAAGGCAACACGTCAAGGTTTTAAGAAATCTAATTATGTTTGGACACAAAGGAAGGTAGGCATCTCTAATTACCAGAAAAATGAAGCATTTGTTGTAGGACAACGGGCATCATAGGGCTAGCTTGCCTGATGTATATTCTGCCTTCATATTACAGATTGCACGCATGCTTACTGTGAAACGAGAAAGAGAGATTGAGAAGGGTATTAAGCCAAGGGAGTCAAGAAAGCTTGATAAAGTATGGAGGAGAAACGCTCCCATAAGACCACCTCCTTCTTTAGTTGCTATTCTTGCAGAAGAAAAGGCCAAAGAATCTAAATCAGAGGGCTGAGAATTTTTGCTTAGTGTCAACAGTGATTTATGTGAAATTCCTGTACTTCTTACCGATTGTGGCCTAATTAATATGATTTGTAACAATGTTAATGGATTGTTTTTCTTAAGCAAGGTTATTATCTCGCGTCTTTGTCATACATAAAATGCATAGGAGCCAAGTGCTTAGCTATTACATTTCATGTTATTTAGACAATAAAAAGACATTGAATCAACAGAATGTTGAAGAGAATGCGTGCAGGCAAGTGGAAAATTTGGCTATTGAAGCATACACAAAAGTGTGCAATAAATCTGTGCCTCCTGAACAGGTGATCTCAAGGTTTGTTTATTTGATATATACAACTTTATAGTGACAGCCCTTGGTCAGAATTTGGTTCTGATGGCATTGCAAGAGACTCGTGAGGCAGCACTGCAAATTGCTTTGTCTGTTTACAATAGTCCTGTAAAGATCAAATGTGAGAAATCGTTAATATCCATGCTGAGAAAGTGATTTGAAATAAACATAATTACTCTATTTTCTTTTCTGGCATTTATCTGGTGGAGAGATTGTGGGTTTTTGTTTGTTAGTAAGCAAGATACATTTCAAGCTATTTTCCTGGAATAAACAAACGGTGCCCATAGATGCAGGGCTGAAAGTAGTAACTTTATGGAGGAAAAGCTTTAATGAGCACTTTAATGAGCTAGACTGCATAAAATAAAGCAGTAATAAAATTCCGCTATTATCAGATCAATTACAGCTGCGTGAGCTGCTCCAAAAATAAAAATTTACTAACCTTTAGAATCTCTAATACTAAATAGCTGATCCAGATTAGCCAAAGAATTAAAAATGGTTTTCACCTCATGTTGCCACAAATGGAGTCCTGAAAGCATTTAACATTCCATTATGTGCAACTTTATAATTAACATCTAGTATCATATCACTTACTGCAACATTTGAAGGAGCACATGGCTGTTCACCTGCATTTCCCTCTTCCGGATCTGCAACAAATTAATGCAGCTACCAATATGTCAAATCCATATGACTAATGAGTAAAATGACATCATAATATAGCTTGAGTCGGTACCATTTGGCCCACCATTAACACATAGGGGTTGCTTCAAATCATCTTCCTGTAAAACCATTATACCAACACTGTAAGATTCTAGAGAGCTAAGAACAATCATAAAAATGCCGTAAGATTCTACAGAAAAGATTGAGAAACTAACGGAAAAATCAAAGCACAGAAAACAACTGGAAACCATAGACCTGAATGTTTCTTTAATTAAAATATGGAAAAACTCTCTATTTTTTTACAACTGTGCAAATTCAATCATTTAATAAAGACAAATGAGGGTTCTCCTATCACAAAATTGCTTACCCTACTTTCCACCTCAACCTTTTCCTCCTTCCACATTTGAGCACCTTTATAGAAAAGCCCTTGTTGATGTTGCTATTTAACATTGCACAACACAACAAAAAGTTATTGCCTTCAGAAAGAATAAAAAGCTAGAAGATTTGAGAATAGTGCGTACAAACATTGATGATGATAAGCAGGAGAGTAGTCAGCCATCCTGGGAAAATGACATTGAAAGTTACTCCCATGCTAATTCCAAGGAGGAGTATAGGCTGAAGAATAAGTGCCATATCATAATCGATGATTGGCATGTCCTTATTCGGGTGCTTTGGTCTCAGATTAAACCAAACAGTGGAGACAGACTGCCCCATAATCATGCCTACATAAAAAAAAGTCATCAAGAACAAAATTTTGAATCTTGACAGTAGACATTTTAAGAGAATAAAACGTACCAAGACAAAGAAGCAGAAGAGGGAAAAATCAGTTGCTCCAAGCTCCACCTACAATTGCAGTTTAGGTTTACAAAACCAAAGCCATTAACTTGGGAAAGTTACAGAATGCATTACAGACCAAGACAAAGGGATGAGACAACGATTAAGTAGCACCGTGTTTGTGAAGATAAGCCCACCCAAAAATCGTTCCAGAAATTTGTCAAATCGCAGTAGGGGTCCGGCTCCAAAATCTGAGATCTTGCCTTTGATCTGAACCCAAAAACCCAGAGTTACAAATTTCGTTGACTCTTGCCTTATGCCTTATGATGTAGAAAACGTATCTCTTAACTTTAATCTACAAAACCTCTGCATAACAGATGCGGTTTCTAACCCTAAACCAAAACCGAAAATGGGTTTACCTGGACGTTTTCTCCTAGCCCGAAATAAAAAATGACTTTACCTGGACGTTTTCTTCTACGCCGATACTCTTGAATCTGGAAAAAAATAATGCCAAAACTTGCTTCTCAAAGGGCCACCGATATAGCCTGAAGAAAAAAGAAAAAACTGTTGTGCCGCACCCCTGGACCTCTAGCTATGGCGGCGTTTGCATTTGAAGTCTGAGATAAATAAGCTATTGGCCATTTCGCCTATAAATTGCGAACTTCTGTCACTAATGGGGCATCAAGATATGAAGTAGCATCCCTTGCCGAGCTCGGCTATGGCGGATATGACAGCCGACAGAAAGCTGTGTAGAATAGGGAAAGTAGGTTGTCTAGATAGAGGCAACCTTGTCTTTGAAAAGCTGGTTATGCACTGCGGCTATGGTGATGGGAACGAAGGAAGCGGCTGAATCAAATCTGAAGGGTTTAAAAACAGTCAAATTCAAAATTCGTATTGTAGCGTCCCCTTAAGAAGAGGAACGCCGCATGCGGCGTAAGATCTGGCGTTCCCTCTGGCACGGAACAATGCAATCCCAAAATAAAAAAAGATTCACTATTGTTTATGGGGAATGCTATTTTGGTTAAGAGATAAATAAAGAAGCAAAAAATCTCACAATAATAAAATCTGAAATTTCAGTGGTAAAAAATCTGAACGACACATATCCAATTACAACCTTGTTAGATAAAGTTTTGTACCTGAAAAATTGCCCTCTGCCCAGCGGCCGATTCGTCTTTGCATGTTGAAAATCGCTAGAACCACGGCGATTCGTCTCCATCGTTGAAAATTGTCGATTCATCACTTCTTTCTTTTTGTGCCAAATAATTGTTTTTTCTAGTAAGACATTTCGGAGCACTTGCGATTGATTTTGATGTTGTGTATCCAAATGTGGTAGGCCTCATCCCATGCACTATTCATAAACATCTAACTTATGTTATAGACATCTTTCTGTATAGATGGCAAATAAGCATGTAAGTCCCTAAATGTGAAAAATAATTAAGCATCAATTTAGAAGATTGGCCGGAATCAGCAGAGAGCAAAGCAGGGGGAGGGAGGGATTTCAACTAGTTGGAATACGATTAAGAGTTGACTACAAAACCTGCATAAATTGTTGCCCTAATGCCTTATCTACCTGGGGATACCTGTTTCATGAAGCACATCTTTGGACTCTGTGAAAATGTTGTTTCAACTTCACTCCCAAAAATGTGCAAAAGCCAGCCGCTGCCCTGTGTTGCATGGGCGATGTTCATCGTCATGGAGGTGTGTCAAAGGGGCAACATGCCCTTTTTTTTCTTGATCTGTTTATGGTTTAAATGGCCAATGATTAAGCCCTTATAAATCCCATCTTTTGGGGCACAACTATACGTTATATTGATGTTGAAGCGAAATAATGGCCTTTTTGCCCGTTTTGTTTCTCCTGCATTAGAATACAAAGACTAGTGATACACCATGATTTAGCCAAGCCTTTAATTTGTTTTTGGGGTCTAAAGATGTTTGGACACTTGTGACATTGCAAAATAGCATGCTCAGCAATATAAAACATGTGGGGTTGGCATATGATGCAGCTGAATTTATCTTACTTATATTTGCAAGGTTGATATATTTGCAAGGTTGACTATCGTCTTTGAGAGTGCATTTGGGAAGGTTAGTTTTTTCGTTATCAACTTGTTTTCAAAGCCATTTTTAATTCATCTTATAATGTCTTGACTGGACAAAACAATCCCTAATTAACAATAACTTAAAGGGAATACCAAAACAATCCATAATTAACAATAACTTAAAGGGAATACCAGATAAAAATCTTCATGGCAACCAAGCTATTGCATTGGGTCTGCTATGTAGAACGAGTGAATATGGAAGAACTGACATTGCCCTAATGCTATGAATACTTTGCTTTATTTTTCATCAATATGGTGAAAAGTAAAACCTATGCAATGTATATATGTTGGTTGAGTGTACTATTTATTGGCATAAGCATTCAAAGGTTTTGTATATCTTGAGAACTAATGAATGTAATGAACAGAATTTTAGTAATTATTTGTTGATTAGACATCTTTCACCTATGTTGTAATATGCTTCAAAAATCGAGATATATCTTTAGCCAAGCCCCACTAATTTCCTTTATCACCTACGATGTAGCTTTTTATAGAGTTCAAGGGGTAAAGCACTTAATACTTCTAAAGTATGTTAATTGCCAATCAAATCATATCATTCTTGTTATCCACAAAGAGATTATAAGACAATTTATAGGCAAATCCAATGCCATGTGAGGGCCATTAACTGCGCAATGGAAGCAAGTCATTTTTGGCCGCAATGTGGGCGCCTAGCTTGGAGATGCCTCCATCCTGCTGCATAATCCAGCAATATATCTGTTGTTTGCAATTCGAATTTGCATCGATGTGCAATGATGTATATGCCATCACCATGTATAAAAAAAATATGCCAATAAGCATTGGCTACTGGCTCTTGTTCAAATAATGCAGAACACTTTGCTCTTGATTTGTCTTTCTCGGCTTATTTCTTATAACAGTGGTTTTAAGTGTGTTTTATAAGCCAGTCAATGATAACAGCAAAGAAACCTCTCTACATACCAAATTGCCGATACCCTTGCAAAATACAAATTATGATGGGATGTGAACTTCTACAACACCACCAATTTTTCTGAATATATGCAAAGCAAAAACAGTGAAACTTATGGTTTTCTTAATAATCAATCTTGGAATTTAACCAAGTTTTCCAAGTTATTACAGCAGAATGTTGTGGCCTGTGCCAAGACAAACAAATACAAATCTAACTAGTAACAACCTAGCCCTATCTTGTCAAAAATTGGCTAATGGATGATAATGATTCGGAAACAAAAGAAACTATCAAGAAGCCTACGTTTCCCATTACACAGTTGTTTGGGCATGCCTTATTTAAGCTGATTTTCCTTGTCTGGTCAAATCCAGGTTAGGCGTTGTGATGTTCTATTGGAACACTAGGAGACAGTGCAGTAGAAAACCAAGGAAGTTAAATTAATGCTGAGGTCTCGGAAAGCCAATATGCCTTCCCGTTTGTTAACAAATTTGCATCCCTTATTAGCACATTAAAGATCGCTTACTTAAATTCTGCTAGTATACTTGAGTATAGTGTATTTAGTTGCCTTTGTAGAGAAAACTTGCTTTTATGAGGTTGCTTGCTTCTATTTTTTATAACTTTACATGTACATCTTGGTGATCCAGCATATTTGATATTGGATGAGCTATGCGGAAGCAAAAAAAGAATATTAGTGGGGCTCATGGTCACATATCTGTTTCTGATAATGCAATATTTTAAGCTACTTGACTTCAAGATTTGACCTTGCTATTAAAGTGATCCTGCTGTAAAAGTTCAAACAAGAACATCTGCAAGCGACTTACCTTTTCTTAGATTTGGAAGACTGGATGTTCTCCATTGATTTGATATCGCAAAATTTCTGTTTTCAGATTCAATTTCAAAAACATTGCATGCCAAAATAAACGAAAGCTCAAGCTTCAAGGGCATGTCATAAAACCATTGACAGATAAAGGATATGAAAACTACAAAGCATGAACTAATGAACCTAAAAATGATCAGAAAATAGACAAATATTACAATGACCTGTTGTCCAGCAAGTAAACCATTCAAGCTCCATTGTTGGTCCATGCTACTTGTTGTTCAGATCCAAAATCTGATGCAATCCTAAAACCTTGAAACCCACAAGCGATAAGAAAAAATTAATGAGGCATGAATTTCAAAGCAAAAAATAACCAAATATGAGAAATCTCAAACTGTTTCATACCCTAACATTTTTTACAGCATTTGCAGACTACTTCAAATACAGAGCAATGTGACAGTACTCGTGCTCTTGCGTATTGAAAACATGCAGCAACGTGTAAAACTAGTGGTAGACACCTTTCTGAGGTATTACGAACACGTGTTATGATTGGGCACTTAGAGCAAGGCAGGTTGCAATCATTATAATGACATGGGTTGTGACGTTCCAGCATAACATACGGTATGAATATGTATATTATACTGACACGTCACTAGTACATGTCGACTCAGACGACATGTACACGACGACCGTAAAGGGTAGTACCCTAGGGTACGACCTTGTGAACCATTATATTGCACATGTTAAAGCAGCATGTGAATATAATCCCTTTTTGCCACGTGGCAATGACCCATTGACCAAAAGGGACCAGCCCTAAATTCGTAGGGATAAAGGGGCATAAACCCTAAAAGGGAAACCCTTTTAGTTCTCAGCCCCTGAGTCTCGGATTGGAGCGGCGAGAGGATGCATTTCCGCTGAGCGGGGAGCATAAGTCGGATCTCCCAGTTGCGGCTCGATCCAAGATCAGGCGACCCCGAGATCAGCGGCATGGGCGCTTTTCGAGGGTGGGGGCCCGGCCGGGATGCGGGTGGGTGGTTGATTCAATAGGTAGATCCAGAGTTATCGAGGCCTCTTTCGGTGGGTTTAGCATCCATTCTTAGCTATAGGCGACCCCTCTGACCTAAGAATGATAGACACTAACAAAGGAACCTAACCATGTATGATTAGGTAGATTAGAATAGATGTATTCTATTATTTTCAGTTACTGTTGTGATGATGTTTTGACATTCTATCGCCACTCTTGTGTATTGGGAAGGGGGTAGAGACCCGGCCCAAGTAGTTGTATGATCATAGTTTTAGCCCATTAATTCCCAATTAATGCGGCACGATGCATAAGAGACCGCTTGGGCGTGGGTGGCCGGAGCTAGACCGGTGACAAGGGAGGGCTTGTCTAATCAAGGTTGATCCGGTGGCGGCGTGTGGGCGGCGGGGCAGCTGTGAGTAGGCCTAATACCACAGCGCTGCGTGAGGCGGGGTATGGGCTCGACACTTTCGTGGGGTGATCGTCATCTTCCGGTGAGTTCAAGTCATTATCTGACGGTGGCTCTCTAGCTTCGCCCGTGATTAGCATGAACCTTACGGAGGAGGGAGATCTCCTCACGCCTCATTGGGGCTGGGGAGATGCAACCCGGTGGTAGTAGCCCCCGGCTATTCACCGTGCGGGGCTACGGTCGGGGCTCAATACTTTTCAGCCTATCTCCATAGTATGCCGGGAGGGCGGATGGAGTGGACTACCCAATGGCCATGTTCCTATGCCGGTAAATCCATTTGCCATGAATTACATGCGCATTGCTATCACGGGAGACCCCAAAGGCGTCGGTCGATCCCCATGAGTCTGAGCCTGGGTAGGATCTTCCCTATGTCATGTTGATGTACTGATGTGTGATGCAGCTACTGTGATATGGTGGACCACCCTTCAAGGTGGGTATATTATTATTGCTTGATGTCATGTGCTCATGTTTTGTTTACGCTTCCGTTGCTAGGTCGATCCAGGGAGGCGGGATGAATGACGTCCCATTCTTCCCGTCGGGTTCTTAGCCACCATCGAGGGCCCGATGTTAGGTGGGCGGCCTCACATCGTGGCGGATCTTTGGTTTGAGGATGATCTCCGGTTTGTATCTGATCGGGGCATCGTGTATATGGCCGGGGCGTCACAATGGTATCGAGCTCGATCTTGGCGGACCGGGGATCGAGCAGCGGCCAAAACCCTATAGGAACTAACTAATCTAGACATTCAGTCTTGGAGATAAAAGCCCAAGCACGAACCTTCCCGGGGTAGAGTTAGTAATTATCCAGGATTAGGGTAATTAGTGAACATAATTAAGATAAAGTACATCAAAGAAGAGTTACCTAAGAAAGTCTAGCAAAATTCAGAGACCTTTTTCGGCCAATACCTCCAAGAGTGCGCCAGAGCATAGTTAGGTCCCAACCTAACACCCTCCTCGTGCACTCTTAGAGTAGTCACCCCATATGAACCCTAGAACTTGGCCTTAGGAACTCCAAATGGTAAAATAAAATATGAAATCCCAATCAAAAAGCTCGAAATAGCTAGAATTATATGTTAAAACATCGAAAAACATTAAGTACAAGTCACTTTTGGAACAATGCCTCCAAGAGTGCGCCAGAGTATAGTTAGGCCCCGACCTAACCCCCTCCTCGTGCACTCTTAGAGTCATCCCTAAAAGTGACCTCAAAAATTGATCATAACTTACTCAAATGGTAAAGGTAATAATAGAATCTTGTTTAGAATGATTAAATTAGTGGGAAACACATGTTAAATTGTGTAAATTCGATAAGTTTAGAGCGGAAAGGGACAACACCTCTAAAAGGTGCGCCCGGGGCATAGTTAGGTGCGGACCTAACACCCTCCTCGCGCATGCTTGGAGGGTTCGAAAAAAATAGTTGAAGAAGACCTAGCTTGATTCGAGATATGGAGGATTTCATCAACAAACCAAGAAATTAAGCAAAGGCGAGATGGAGGTGGAGGTGCAACACTTGAAGACTCATTGGCGTGCATGCTCCACATAAAAGACAGAAAGACATGAGGCTGGCGAAGTACATCAAGAGGACGGATAAATAGAACACAAAATTTTGCTTTTGTAACTAACGGGGTTTATATGTGATGTATGAAAATTTCGAATAATAAAGATATATAGTCGTTTAAAATGTGTATTCATTAGGTACAGTATTAGATCTGGAGCAAATGCGATATTTTGACCAACGACTCCAAGAGTGCGCCAGAGCATAGTTAGGTCCCAACCTAACCCCCTCCTCGCGCACTCTTAGAGTCATCCAGCCAACTAGGGCCTTGATTAGCCCTACTTGCTCCAAACGTAGTAATAAACAAAGAAACTTGCATTTAGGAAGAAAACTAATAGGAATTTACCCCTCCCGGGTTTCTTGGCATCCATTAGACAGAGATAGGCCAATGACTCCAAGAGTGCACCAGAGGCCACTTAGGTCCCAACCTAACACCCCCCTCGCGCACTCTTAGAGGCGTCCAATTTTTCAAACCCCATAACTTGAGCTACAGAGCTCCAAATTGCTTGAAATTTGTTGCAATAGGACCGTTAGACAGTCTAGAATCCATTTATGACTTCAAATTAGGCTAGAAATGTCAAACTCCAGCTCAAAATGACCAAAATTGCTCAAACCCTTGAATTGTTTTTCCAAACTGTGGTTTGTTTGTAAATAGAAGCATACCCCATTAGTACCTCATAAGTATTGCTCTCGGCCACTCCAAGGTAGAAGTGCCCAAGAACACCCCTTTGTTATAGTCATCTAAACCTCAGCATAGCAACCAAAGTCCAACTGTTGGTACATCACCTCTTCTCATGCCAAAAGCATAAACATTGACCTAATTTTGTGTCCTTCTAATAGAGTTTGACCTATACAGCCGCCACATTCACACTCCCTATTGCCAGGATACCTAGAAAGGAGCTAGAGTCTAGAGCTGCCCAAGTCACTCCGTGTGTAGAGACTGGACTCCCCCAAACCAACTTTGATAGGACCTTAGAGTATGCCTCAAACATCATGGAGGTTTGAAAAACAACCCTCACGTCATACCATACCACACGTCCTAATGTCCATAGACTTGGAGATTATAGACATGTCTCGATAATCTTTGCTTTCGAGCCATCTTGCTTGTTTATAGAGCCCAAAATATTGTAGGAGAGCCCTTCAAGTGGACCCTTAGACTCTAGAATATCTGGCGTTACTTTTCGGGTATAGGGCGAGCCACGAAGAAGAGCTAGAGCGCAACTTCTTGAAGACATCAAGGTCCCGGCCGATGTCTGAGATAGATAAGGAGAGGAGACCGAAAAGCGGACCCAAGAGAGGAAAGCACAGCGACAAAGACCTCAAGCCCGACAAGCGAGTAGAAACGAGGACACCACCCGGCCTATCATCAATCTTCATCAAATGGGAAGAATAATTGGTAACCAACGGCATCAAGAATCTTCTAGATGTCAACCTCCGCTACCGTCCACGAGCTCACATCGAAAAGAGGATCTCGGCCTTCACCCATTTCGGCGCACATGAGTTTCAAATGGAAGAATGCAAAGGCGACAAAATACAGAGGTCGCGGGAAGGCGTTAGGCGGCAATGCCACATTAGCATCCGCGAGCTAGGGCGAGAGGGCATAATCTTCCATCAAGGAGAGAAGTCATGGCGACCACGGGGCGTATAGAAAGCGGAGGAAGACAACCCGCGACCTTGCGATCCGGCAGCTCAAAGCGAATGTCATGCAAGCGTCAACAAAAGGACAACCAAGCTAGGCAACCACAAAGCACCTAAAGCTGACCGGACGAGCTTTCCGCTCCCTTGCACAAGCGGGGAGAACTTTCATCGGTTCCAAAGGGTAGGAGACCATGAGGGAGGAGGCGCATATCGGGGAACATCTCCGACTTGAAGGCCTATATCAGCATTAGGGGCAAGATCAAGGAGGAGAATATTCCGCTCAAACAAAATTCCGGACCCGAAAAACCCTAGAAAGCAAAGGAAGGGCGACTTTACTACGTCGGCCAAAGGAGTCGCGAGACTTCGAATGGATAAGATCAAGGGGCCGGAGGAGGGAGCGACCTAGCCCGGCGGTACAAATCACGCAAAAGGCAACCAGAAGAAGCTAGGGTAGGTGCAATGGAGATGACCACACTTCCAAGCACGGGGAGGCACCTCGGAATGAAGCAAAGCCCAATCAGCGAGCGCTTTCGAGGGAATTCAACCTACGGAGGAATGACAATGCACGCCTACTGACCCGCGATCTCCGAGCTTGAAGACATTCAAGAGCGTCCATTTACCAGCGGCCGGGTGATCAACCCGATCAATGGCACGCACATCGGCAACCTTACAGCGAGACCTTTGCATCTGAGGGGCGTTGGCGGTCCACCCGCATTCCTTCGGCCGGACATACACATTAAGGAGGAGCATCTTTTTTCAGGGATCACATCGGCGAACACTCTTAGCAACTTGGGGTGGCGAGCTTGGAAATGACATGAAGCTCAACAATAGTAGCAGCATCTCAAAGGAATCCGGAGTCAACGAGCGAAGAAGATGTAGCAAAACCGAAGGATCAAATGCGATAGGAGGAGGGAAACCCTAAAGGAGTATAAACATTTAAGTAGATCTTAAGTAGTTGTTTTAAAAAAGTGGATGAATTAAAATCCCAATGTAAATGCGTATATGTCTATTGTATATCTCGGGTGCTCCACGGATATAGTGTAGAAACATGAGTTTAAAGTCATGTTTTACAGTTTAAGCGCTTAGATCAAGAAAGCTCCTTCCGCCGACTACCAAATGAGGAAGCAAGGAAGCACAACTATAGCCCAAGATCAAAATGGAAGAGCAAGTCACGGGGAGAAGCGACCCGAGCCCAAGCAAACCTTGACTTCAAACACTTGGAAGTGCCCTCAAGTAGAAGACCGGCTCGTCCACCCAATGTCGAGAATAAGAACAACACCGGTCTTGTCAAGATCATCAAGCTACTTGCACGGGACATCGTCGGGCTTCCACTACCTCTTGTGGCGGCGGCAACACTTGGCGAACTTATGACCGCAGTGGCCTCAACAATAGAAGGAGGAATGACCCGACATCAGCGAGCCAACTAGGAAGGCAACATCTCGACAACCATAATTCCACCTTGTGGTAATATAGGGTGATGCGCTATGACCGTGTATTAGATGGAGAGCACTTACGAAGGCAACTGCGGCGAGGAGATATGCCTTCAACAACTAGGTGATGGCCCGTCGGTACTCCTACCGATAATTAGAAGAAAAGAAGCCGTCGTATCTCAGGAGCATGAGGGACATCAAACGCCAAAGGTAGAAGCACTTTCGACACCTTAACGACAAGGATAACAACTGAAGCACCTTGGCAAAAGAGAGTTCAAGATAATAGCCGGGCTATTCAGCGACAAGACTATATCTAAAGGCGGTGCTTCTTCAACTCAAAGGGTCAAGGCTGCGCATAAATATAAGGATCCATCACCCGACAATATAGCCAGCCGGGGAGGAGAGCCATGAAGCTTTACTTGTGAGAGAGCCCGACATGCATAGAGGCACAAAAGGTTAGGAAGCGAAAGGCTGGAGAAGTGTTAACAACCGACTTCTTCAAGAGCTTCCTAGAGGCAGGGGAGGATCAAAACTCCGCGGGCACAATCAAAACCACGGGAGGTACCTCAAGACAAAGAAGATGGCATAGCGAGGAGGCGTGACAGCGTCAAGCCCGGTGTCGAGGGATCAGCAAGGAAGATTGGGCTTCGATGGAGAACCAACTAGGTGAGGCAAAGGCGGGCGAGCCGATGACTTACCTGTGGACTTGCATGCAACTTGGTGAACCCAAGGATCGGCGATTCAAAGAACAAGCTGAGAAAGAGAACAACTCGGAGGAGTATAGCCAAAGGAAGCCGCGCCGCGACCTCAAGAGGCAGCCTCAAATAGCTTCAAGTATCATGAAGGGAAACAATTACAGCCCCGATAACGGAATCGGAGGCCGACGAAAATGTTGAAGCATCAGCGACCAGCACCCTTTAGTTAGAATGTGATGCAAACCGTGTTGTGCCATAGCCGACAAATATCGGAGGGCCCAAGTATATCAACAAGTTACCGGTCTGCAGTGGCGTACAAATAGGAGGATATAGATCGTCAACACCATGCCAGGGAGGAACACCGATGACATTACCAAGGAGTAGGTGTGCAACTTCGAGCGAGGAGGCACAAGGGGACTTAATAGCTCTATTAGTAATTGTAATTATGTAAGCTATATGCTTTGCATGTATAGTTCCCTTGTTATTTCTTCCCTCCCATAGCGTAACAAATCAAGCGAAGAGATGTCGGGCAATTTGCGGGGTGAAGCAATCAACATCTTCAACACTCTTGAACAGCGATAGCGACAAAGAGGACTCGATGTATGAGGCGTCGATGGAGTCGAGGAAACAATATCGGATATAAATTAGTCCTTTAGCTGCCAAGACAAAAGAGTTCAAGATGAAAGATCTTTTCAAGCGGCGCCACCTTGGGGCTTTTGGCGGCATGGAAGATTTCAAGTGACCAACTACACCATCAAAGACCAGCAAGGAGAGGCTTCTAAGCGAACAAAGTCAACCTCTACATCAAGAGGATCCCTTTGTCAAGGAGGCTGAAGTATCGGCGACTCGGAAGAACGTTACCTTGCTAATTCAAGCGGGGCAGCGAGTGGATGAGCTTCTAGCAAGCTCAAGCATTTAAGGCCGAGGGGGCCTAGTGGGTTAAATTTAGGGATGATAACATCCATATTGGGATTAGAAGGCATTTCGGATATTCTCATTGAAAAAGGATCGCCCCAATATTGAGCTAAGCATCAAGATTGGGAAGGAAATGCATAGGAGTAACTATAATTATACGATTGTTAACGGAGACATCCAGCGTATTGAAACCACTTGGTGAGATTGATCTCTTAGCTAAGAATGAATCATTACTAGGATAATTGTTGACCATGTATAAATCTAGTACCTCCAAAAGAATAATCAATCAGAAAGAAAAGAAATAATCTAACAAGTCCGGCCAACTTGTTCACGATGACATCAATTCGATTGGTAGGAATATTCCAAAAAAGCTAAATAACTAAGAAAGGGGAATCTCTAGAATATAAAAAGAATAATACATGTAAAGGTACATCTAAAATAAAATTATAGTAATCAAATAGTCTTTTTGAGACAAAAGGAATTGTCATGATGACAAAACCTTGTGGTTTAGAATCGTTCTAACTAAGTAGGTAACCCATAGCTATATTGAAATAAATGATAACATAATATGTATATCCATCTTAGATAGTTATATATATGTCAGCTAAGGCTAGTAAATTAATCGCTAAATAAGAAGCGTATAATCCTCTTAAGGGGAGAGAATAAATATGGCGTTGTGTACAAGCGCCATTGAAGGAGTCTTGAGGACCATTTTCTTTTTTGAAGAAAGTGGGAGGGCTCAATCTTAGGATTGAACGTACTTGCATCGAATTGGCTGACCCGTAGAATAGAGTTCACTCTGGCAATGGCCGAAGCAAATAGAGCGTAAAATAGATAGATACCTTAGGCTCGGGGAGGCCTTCAGCGTCTTGAGGCCCGCCGTGGTAGCTAACTACACCAATGAAGTGGATCAAAACTATGGGAGCAATGCAGCGACCAAGTCATCTCCAAATTACTCAGCGCCCGACTCAATGGGTGGATGCGTTCTAGCCTTAGGTAAGGTGTGCGCATGTATTATAAGCTTTAATGTGTCTTATAGATAAGTTAAATATAGATCCTAATAACTGCATAGAAATTGATGTACGTATATGTATCATACGGAAATAAGTTAAATAACAACGATAATGTGAGTTAGCATGTTAATTAATCCTTCGCATGGATGCAATTCCTTCCAAGGATAGCTATATGACCTCGAGGTCCTTATAAATATAAATAGAAAATAGAATTCGGATATACTATGCCTTAAAATAGAAACATAATAGAAACATTTAAACTCTTATCCTTTATTATATTAAGAAAAAGTGCCCAGCGTTGCTGGGCTTTTTGTCGGGCATTAAGTTCAGAAGTTATAAAACATGATTTGTATTTTACAAAGGCCATGTTTCTACGATGTCGGATGGAATTCATGTTCACAAAACATATGTGTACATACAATACGTTGAGGAATTGAAAATTAAGTATTTTAGGAGTCATATAAACAATAACTATTTTTGTTATACGTGTTCATATTCAACCTGTTGTTACGTATAATTACTTGGGGTAGTTAACCTTCTTTGTTTATGTTAAGAATAATTGGTTAAATTTGATGGTTCAGAATAACCATATAATGTGAACTGCACTTTGTGATAGTGTATATAATATATGATGTATTTTAACTTAGATATAAGTGAAGTCATAGCAAGTATTTGACGGACTTATTAAACAAAATTGCATTATTAGAAAATATGTAGAATATGTGAATACAAGTTTTGTTTGTTATGATGCGCACTGCGAGGCAACATCAAAATTTCATTTCTCACATTCTCGATGTCTCAGAATAAACGACAATAATGTAGATTGGTAATCAATACTTATGAAGTACATGTAGACATCACTTTTCACAAGAAGGTGGCCAGTCATATCATAGCATCCTTTGTAGCAACATAGCTGTCGAAAGAGCAATATGATAGACAACATTAGCAAGTAGATATGTTTGACAAGTGGAATTACCACATGATTTTAGAGCAACAACATAAGTTCGAGCATTTGGTAGAAAACATTTGTCTTGCATTTGTAAAAATAACTGCAAAGCCATAATAATATCATCATATTTCATAATAATAGCAGCAACATTAACCCTTGTCCCATTATGCAGCTTCACTCTTGTCCCAACATGCAGCTTTGTTGAGCTGCTACAGGCTTTTATTTGTGCAAGCAAGATGGAAAGGTCTGTTCATAATCTGTAAGGAGACTTATTTGAAGGAGACCACTTCTTCTCAACAACGCATTGCCTATGTTCATTCTGTAAGTTGGGTCTTCCACTTTTGCTGTAATGTGCTCACCTGCTAGAAAGAAATGTTGTCATTCGCTGCAAGTATTGTTCTATGCTCTATAAGAATTTGTTGCAATAGTGGAAGTTGTGGCAAGAGCAATAACTATTGAATATAAAACTGGCACATCTTCAGCTCTAGCAGAGAAAAGCCAAGACCAAAACTCTGGCTCATCTGAACATACGTATACTGGGTTTTGTTTTTGAAATTCAGTTAGCACTTCAAGCTCTCAGTGTCATTCTTCTCTGTGTCTTCACTCATTTGAAAAGGGCACAAAGGACATGGGTTGATCTAGATACATGAGCATTGTAACTATTCTTGTGTTTTGTTGACAAGTAATATCCATATGTCCTTGACAAAAGGTGCATGTTAAAATTGGAGCTAAATAGGAAACATGAAGGGAGAGATCGATAATCTAGAAGGAAGCATGTGAAAACATACATTGAACAAATCAACAATATACTTGCTTGAAAATCATAAAGATGTAGATTATTCTGTCATTCTAGGAACTTGACCTTTTTTAGATTGAAACAAATTTGAAAGATGGGCGTAAAAATCTCTTGGACATGCACAGGACTGAGCTGCCAGTTATATGAACTCGATTGTGATTTCACTATCATAACAACGACCACCCACATCAATGTATCGATTACCGCGATTACATTTTAGATAATAGAATAAATGGTCCGGCATCATCTTTATCGCCTCAAGAATACACTTATATGAGCCGAAATAAGCGCTGACGACCTTGCAATTATATCAGGCATTTTTTAAGTAATGTGAACTAAAATGAAATTAAGAATGCAATTCACAGGGGATGATGTCCTGCTTTGCAAATAGCATCCAGGTATATGAAAATTTGTGGACAAGGGAAATAACAAATGGTCGTAGAAGACTATTTTGCAATTATATCAGACCATTTTCAAGTAATGTAAATTAAAACGGGATTAAGAAGGAGCAGAGATAAGAACTCAGTAGATATTATGTAGTGTTATGCAACAATGAAAAAAGATCAATACCTGGAATATAAGAACTCTCCAGTCTATGCCTCTCTTCATGTGAATTTGAGATCTTTTGGCGATGATACACATGTCAAAATTGAGTCGACCTCCTATGAGACTAACATAAGACATCATTTTTTCTTCACAATGAATAGACTCTGAACCCATTACCAGGTGCAATCTATCTGCATATTGAGATTATAAATTCTAGAGACATGCACATCAATAATATTTGGAGAAAAAGATATGGCATGAAAACAGGTCTCTATTGTTGCAGAGAGCCATGGCGACCAATCTGCAGCTCGCCTGTGCATCGCCATCGCTAGCTCAGCACCAGAATTAACATGCATGGATCTGCGTGTTTCTTCCCATTTATTTGTCATATAATAAGTCATGAATGATGAATGGTATGACAAATTTTTTAAAGATACGATATCCATCTAACTAATACAGTTGGGATTGGATTCAATCATTTTGGAAAATCTAAGATTAACCTAAGATTCTTATTCATCAGGAACATGTGCTGCTTTCAAATTGCGTCAACAAAGCAGACAACGGAGTATGCAAGTTAAATAAAGAAGAGTATGCGAATTAAATCAAGATGAAGAGTTGTATGTCATTGGTTTACCTATCTCAGTAGCATTTCTCCAACTGCAATGCACGGCGGAGATGCAATGTCTGAACAGCTTGCCTAATTACCACCGTCGGATCGCGGTATACTACTGCGATATACATTAAGTAGTATCCCGGATGCAATCTCCAAGTTGCTGCATCTCAAAAAAACAATTATATCTTGACATCAGTCATGGAAACAGCTCGCTGAACATCCCATACCATTCCCCTTGCTGTCAAACCAGTCTCTTTCAACTGCTCTGCTGGTCGTTTCTCTAGCATTCCAAAGTCTGACAAACCTCCATGCCCATGCCCACAAGAAGTTGATTGTGAGAAAACAAAGAGTCAAAATGCATGTTGAGAAAAATCAAAATCAAGAAAAGCTTGCTCTCACTTATCTACACATTATCACCAGCATCTTTAAATTGTCTAGCAAGTTTAGTTACCTAATTTCTTTTACATGATTTAGGATTTGATTGAAATTAGTCTTTCTCCTGTTGTTTATCGCTAAGTTGCCCCATGCAAAACCACGTACTTCTGCCTCTTTAGCCTGTATTGACATATCTAGACATTTCTGCAATTGATTATCCACACACTTTAATCAAACCTTAAAACAAAATTGATACCTTCTTTGCTACTTCTTCCTCTTGTTGCAGAAGCTTTTGACCTTTTACATCTGTGTTATATTTGGAAAGCGGGGACAATATGCACAATGTTACGAGCACCCACCAATTTTAACGGACATCAAAGTGCATTATTGAACCTCCCAAAACTTATGCGTATGCCGGCTACAAAAGTAGAATCAAGTAAGACACACAAAATACAACCGATGTAATCTTCACTGTCAATTAAAGTACACAAAATACAACTAAACTTGAATGAAAATTATCTGCTGCGAAAAAGCTCGTTGCAAACTAGCAGACAAACCATCCTCTTTATCTTGACCTCAATGAGGAGAGAATGAAAAATCTTACAAATGTCTTTGCAAGCGCTTACACTTACTATAATGGCCAAGTATGGGTGCATGATGGAAGAGTATCATTAAATTCAAGGATAATAACAACGATGTATTTGTTTCCAAATACAACGGAGGATTCATTAGCGATAATGAGTTTGACCCAGATTACTAATATGATAAGACACCATGGAATTATTTTAGGGAAGTTTGGTCCATATATCTTGAGAGCTATTAACAAAACACCACTACATGGTAAGCTTTACTCGAATCTGATCTTGTTCTATTAATGCACGCCACTTTCTTTGTTTAATGCATAAGCCCACAGTGGAAGCGAGGCGGTGTCAAAGGAATACATGGAGCGACTTTGGTTGGGATTGTAGGCACAGTAGCATAATTGCTATTATACTTGGTATCCACGATGCACTAAAAGTCGCGGGATGAAGGGATGCCCTAAAGACCCACATTTGGCATTTTGAAAAGGAGCAAATTACGGAGGAAGGAAGCGGCGAAGAGAGCCACAAAGAGATATTCTTTCATTTACCTGGTGGATGAGGCGTCTCACGCATGTTGTCATAAATGGCAGCTCCGTCAAATGGGATGACCATTTTTCCAAATTTGTCTCTCCAAGCTGTCTGCGTGAGAACCACCGTTTAGTTGAAATATCACCCTTTACTTGGGAGAAGCAAAATGCAAAGGTTTCCAAAGCTTACCATTTTGGCATCGGAAGGGCTTGCGTCTGAGTGCCTCATCCAACAGCTCTACTTCCACAGTTTGTCGATCCCAAGCTCTAGGCCCAACCATCGATTGCCAATGCAAAAAATCTGATGAACATGAGGGTTGCAATGCAAAAAATCTGATGAACATGAGGCTTGATAAATGCCTGTAAAAATGGAAAGCGATGTCTTAGTCATTCCTTTTTTGCGAAAAAAGGTTGCCAGATTAAGGCCAAATGTAAGGATGATGCGAGGAGCACTACCTGAGAAGACTACGGTAGAATAAGCTACGTTTATGCAATCGTCTGCATATAGAGATCCATTGTGCCTATGCAATCGTCTGCGAGAAATAGGAAGGACGGGCTGTGGGGAAAACAGGAAAAGGAAACCGTAAATCGAAGGGATGAAATTAAAGTAAAAATTTAAGGGTTAAGATTGCGCACAAACTATCCTAAAATGGCTTTATTATTATATATAGATAGGTCTAAAATCAGGGTTATTGTTTAAATAATCGCGATCTAAAAGTAATTAAATATTGTAAAGCTTAGAGTAAATATAATTGTACTATCGGAAGTAATGTATCCGATGCTATGATATCGTTAATTCATAAATATTATGTTAAGGTAATTATGTTAATCACATGCATTAAAGGGAGCCAGCAAAAATCGGCTCAGGCATGTCGATTTGTGTTTAGATTAATTTCATGTGTAGTTAAGTATAATCTACGCATGCAACCTATGAGGTAAGGGTTGCATGCGTTGCTACCGATGATGAGATTACTACGGTGATCTCTAGGGCGTGGTGTAATGTCAATGTAGGCATGACCGCGTTCCCGCTTGGATGAGTGGAAGGTAGATTAGAAAGTCTACTTACGTTCCCGCGGAGGTAGGCGACCTCGAGAAAAAAGGAGGTCATTCAGGGAATGCATTGATAGGAAAAGCACCTCTAGCCCCATATATGCTTTGATAGGAGGAATCGGCCTTCAAGCCCATATCACGGGAAGGACCTATCCTCCATATTTGGGCAACTATGGTGTAGGCATGAAGGCATATAGGCATATAGGCCCTTTGTCTCCGGCCATAATGGAAGATTCACCCTCTTCCTCTGTAGGAGATTAGCCATGCATCCATGTAGATAGGTGGGGTGGTCACCATATAACCAAAATTTTATTAATAATTAAAATGGTTCCTAACGTAGTGACGACACCTTGGGCCAATAGAAGCTCCGGGGCGAGGAGGTCGACTACGAAGACTTGCAACACAAATTTTGTTATAATGTGTTGCAAGGGATGAAAAAATACCTTAGAAGTGTGAATTTTGTATGAAATTGATAAACTTTGATAAACTTAAATATTGTATTAAGTAAGGGCAATAATTACCTTGCGTGGATTAAGTTATGAAGTCATAAGTTAATTGGATAATAAAATAAATGATAATATCTTAAACATTACCTTAGAGTAATTATAATAATTAAGATAGTAAGTGTGTAATTATAGATATTGTAAAATTAATCTGAGGATTTTTAAGGTCACGAAGACTTGCAACACAAATTTTGTTGGAATGTGTTGCAAGGAATGAAAAAATACCTTAAATAATAATTGTATATGAAAGTGTTAAATTGTGATAAACTAAATGTTGTGATATGAGAAACTAATAAGTACCTTGTTTTAATAGAAGTTACAATCGACAAGTTATTTGATAATGTAATGGCGTAATAATGATTTAAAAAATATTACCTTAAGGTAATCTTAATAAATGTGTAAGTATAATAGTAATAAATTGTATGCATCAAGTTGGTTTGCGGGGGACGGGGAAAGAGCCCAAGGTGGGGAGACTCACGATCTTTGCGGACGGCATCAATTCAAGGTGGGGAGAATGTGGCGTTCGGCATAACATACGGTATGAATCATTATATTATCTTGACCGTCACTAGTACATGTCATTTCGGGCGACATGTACCGACTTCTGCGTAAAGGTAGTACCCACAAGTGCGACCTTGTGAACCATTATATTGCACATGTTAAGCGGCATGTGAATATAATCCCTTTTTGCCGCGTGGCAATGACCCATTGACCAAAGGGACCAGCCCTAAATTCGTGGGGATAAAGGGTCATAAACCTAAAAAGGAAACCCTTTCGGTTCTCAGCCCACGAGTCGGATTGGGCGGCGAGGAGGATGCATTTCCGCTGAGCGGGAGCATATAAGTCGGATCTCGAGGTTGCGGCTCGATCCAAGATCGGCCGGGCCGAATCGGCGGCATGGGCGCTTTTGGAGGTGGGAGCCGGCCCGGGATGCGGGTGGGTGGTTGATTCAATAGGTAGATCCGAGTTATCAGGCCTCTTTGGTAGGTTTAGCATCCATTCTTAGCTATCTGTGACCCCTCTGACCTAAGAATGATAGACACTAACAAAGGAACCTAACCATGTATGATTAGGTAGATTAGAATAGATGTATTCTATTATTTTAAGTTCTGTTGTGATGATGTTTTGACATTCTATCGCCACTCTTGTGTATTGGGAAGGGGTAGAGACCCGAGCCCAAGTAGTTGTATGATCATAGTTTTAGCCCATTAATTCCCAATTAATGCGGCACATACATAAACCCTTTGGGCGTGGGTGGCGGAGCTAGACCCGGTGACAAGGGAGGGCTTGTCTAATCCCCAGTTGATCCGTTGCGGCGGCGAAGGGGAGCGAGATGAGTAGGCCTAATACCACAGCTTTAGCGTGAGGCGGGGGTATGGGCTCGGCACTCGTGGGGTGATCGTCATCTTCGGTGAGTTCAAGTGTCGTATCTGGCAGTGGCTCTCTAGCTTCGCCCGTGATTAGCATGAACCTTACGGAGGAGGAGATCTCCTCACGCCTCGTTGGGGCTGGGGGATGATGCAACCCGGTAGTAGTAGCCCCACGGCTATTCACCCGGCGGGCTACGGTCGGGGCTCAATACTTTTCAGCCTATCTGCATAGTATGCACGGGGGGGCGGATGGAGTGGACTACCAACGGCCATGTTCCTATGCCGGCCAAATCCATTTGCCATGAATTACATGCATTGCTATCACGGAGACCCCAAGGCGTGGGTCGATCCCCATGAGTGCGAGCACGGGTAGGATCTTCCTATGTCATGTTGATGTCTTGATGTGTGATCACGACCTCTTGTGATATGGTGGACCACCCTTGAGGTGGGTATATTATTATTGATGTCATGTGCTCATGTTTTGTTTTACGCTTAGTTGCTAGAGTCGATCAGGGAGGCGGGATGAATAACCGTCCATTCTTCCCGTCGGGTTCTTAGCCACCATCGAGGGCCCCGATGTTAGATGGGCTGACCTCACATCAGTGAGGCGGATCTTTGGTTTGAGGATGATCTCCGGTTGTATCTGATCGGGGCATCATTATATGGCCGAGAGCGTCACATGGGTCCTGCTTGAAGCTGCTCTATTTGCAGATTATCTTAACAGGGTAGAAGACTAGCTTCAAGGCAAACGAAGAATTGGGTCACCTGATCTAAATCATTGCAGCTTGATGCACATCTTTCCAACACTCTTTTACCTCTCTGCTAGCAACATCTGTACAAACCAACGATATTCTGTTCCCGAGCTTTGAACTTAGTTAAAGCACCAAGCCTTTTTAACTCGATATAACAATATAGTTCGAAACAAATGAAAGATCTGTATGCAAAATGGGCACCTAAACACAATTGAACTACCTGGCTCATACCACCTTCTCATCTTAACTGTGTATAACAATTTCAAATATACAACAATGCAATGCAAGTAACAATCGGAATATTTCTCCTGCATCTCACATATTTCAACAATTGAAGAAAAGGATTATTGATCTGAGTCATAGTCCGTATATCATAACCTGAAGTGGTCCACGGCGCCCGAGTTATGGGGGCATGGCAAAAAAATATGGCAAAAAGTTGAACTATGGCAAGGTTGTGATATTTAGGATGGGAGTTAGAGAACCATTGGTTAGAAATATCAAGGGAATCAATGATCAAGCAAAAAAGGACTATTTTGCACAAAAAAGCCATAGATAATATCCATATGATAAGTCATATAATCTAATTAAAGGCAAGGAGATATTTTAAGAAAAAAGGCAAGCGCATGCTAAAAAAGGCTAAAAGTCATGAGAGAGATCTATAAATAGAACCGAAACTTCAGTTAGGCATATCTCGGCAACCAGAGATCGGATTACAGCGATCTTTATTTCGTTGGAACCAGCTCGGAGTCTAGTTTCCGAATTGGTATGGCACATTTCCTAATTCATCCGTATGAGGGAGTAATAGCCGAAAAGGTGACAGGGGGTCACAAATTACTGCCATAGCGACTTCACAGATCTGCAATTGCTTTTGTGATGTGTGGCTACGTGGAGTAGCTAGACTAGCCTGGAGGGCCAATAAGCCAGATATTGTTTGCTCATGGTCTACGCGGAATAGCCAGATACTATTTGCTGAGCCAGTTGCATTGCCATAACCTTGTAGACCCGGTTGGGTGGTTAACCGTGTTCATCAATGTATTTGTTTGAGATATATGATAATCGGATCTTGTTCTACAATTAAGATGATGATGTTAAGTTGTTTAGCTTCCCATAAGCAATGAATCGTATCAAGTGGTATCAGAGCGGAAGTTTACGATTCTTCTAGGAATCTATGGGCTATGGAAACATCACCGGGATTTGAATTCCTACTTTTGATTTGAATCAAAGAAGATGGAACTAGTGGTGGTATTATACTCTAAGGCTGCGACACACCAAGAATCTTGCAAGTTTGTGCTGCAAGTACAGTTGGGTTGAACTTCATCAAAAAGTGTGTTGGGGGCCAAGTATATGAGTGAACTGGCGAATCCTTGGAGCGTGGCGTCCAAGTAAGGAGGATTTGACGACTACTGTTGCAAGTGAAGCTGGGGCATCAGTAGCAGATAAAAGCTCGGTGCTTTCGTGGAGAATGCTCGAAGCATATTGGGACCGACTTGTTGAGAACGAGTTCGAATTATTAGGGAAACTTCTATGATCCTTTGGGGATTATGGAATAAATAAAAGCATCCTGCTTGGGATTGTGGAGTCAGATCGTGGTGATCTGAGAGGCTGGTTGGCCGTGGTATAAATGTTTGACTTTGGAAGTCATACTAACACTTGACCTTAATTGCAGGTTTGCCTAGTGTTAAGTGCTGGGAAGGAACTTTACAGGCAAGCTGTCAAGGATATGGATGCTAAAAATTTGGATGCGGAATCTCAAATTATTTCCTATGGGACAGACTTATGGTGATTTTCTTTATGCGGAATAGAGAATAAGAATTTTATTTCTTGCGTGTACCCATGGTAGATTGGTAATTACGATTGCAACGTAATAAACCTAAACATGGTGCACTAATTGTGAATGCCTCTTGGTAGATCAGTAATTGTGACTGCAGCACAATAGGCTTGAACAAGAGTGCATTAGATGTATATTTTTGAAGAGTGGTAATTGTGGTGGCAACACAATAGGCCTGATAAAAATTACATCAGTATCGCGGAGATACAATAGTTTGGTATCGCGTAGATCACAACGCCCCAAAAATGAACTACCATGTTTAACTAGTACCAAATCATCGAAAAACCATGGTATATATGATTTTTTATTCATGAATTTATTTGACAGGAGAAAACCACATGCTGTAGTGGTTTGCCAAGACTAATAGTGGTTCGTGACGCAGTTATCAATGGTGGTTCTCAATGCTATAGTGGTTTGCTTAGTAATCGTGGTTTCTAAAGACTAGTAGTGGTTCTAAAAGCGTTATTGAAGTTATCAAGCGGTGGCTACCTGATGCTACATAGTGGTTTTTCTTTCATCATGGTTTATAAAATAGTCTAGTGCATATCGCGGGTTTTTGTTTATGCCCATGGTGATCTCGTTAACTGGTGTTGATCTTTGATAGGTTGAAGAATGAATAGTACAAAGGGTGCCTCGGTATGCCTCAAGGCCCTTTGCACCTTATAAGTGATCCTAGAGGCGTCAATCAACTATCTTTTATGTTAGACGTTATTGTATGGTTCTCATACATCTCAATTCAATTCGATTCCGTTGCTTCTCCTCAGTTTGTTGTATGCTAACTAATATACCAATGTATTGATTAGGTTGACAAATTGTTTATATTGTAAATTTAAGCCCTTGTATAGAGTTCATAAGATTAAGTTAGACCTTTTTTTGTCTAACTTGCGGATATAATCAATTATTTGCTTTGTCCATTGTGGAAAGTCATAGAAGTTTAGATGAGTTTAGAATGTTTTAGTATGTTATAAGGATTCTAGGATTTATCACGAGAAGGAATGTTTTTGGCTACATGTGTTTATATTTGAATGTTGACTACAAAGGCGATGAAGCGATGGATGAAAGCATGCAATTTGTATGAGTTGTAAGGCCCATGGGGTCATACGCCATAAAGCAAGGAGTGCGGCACGGTCCTAGCCCAAAACATGAGCCTCATCTGTCCTTGAGACCGAACATATCGGCTTAATTTGGGTATGTACCTTATCGGTAGATGATCGCAGGATGCGGATGCGTTACTTGCAATTCAAATCCGGCATGTTCAAAGAACTTCTTTGAAGGAAAATTGCACAATCTTGACGTCTAGCCATAACCAATTTAAAATGCATGCTTGGCTCAGCAGGGCAAGAAGAATTTGAATGAAATGAGAGAAATTCGAGGCCAAATACACAGCCGGGGAGCTTGAATTGAGTAGGGATTAAGTAAGAACGGAATTGAGCGTCGAGAAGAATAAGCGAGGGCTCAACACGGTATGGCGGATGTGGCGGATAAACTGAATGGTCGTGCCATAAACCTACGGCCTTGAATTCTCTGGGCGTGGTTCTGATCATTGCCGAGCCATATATGAGGTCGGATTCTACGTAGATAGCAAATGGAGGCGACACACCGTTTTTCCACCTTTTTTTTTTTTAATTCCACGAGTCATTCGAAGCGAGCAAAATGTTAGAGCATTCTTGGATTACGACGCGTGCACCATAAATAGCGTTGATGTATACTTATATATGTTGTGATATGATGCTTCTGGTCATTTTTAGTTTCAGAGAGACCACTACAATAACCACCACATGTATTTCGCTATCTTCTATTTTTCAAAAGTTGCATTGGGGTACTGTGTATGCATGTGGAGGAATGGCTATGGGAAACTCTAGCACAACGTCTTGATGTTACATCTCTTATCATCTTTTTTTAAAAACATGGTAATATATATACATTTGCATTGTTATATTTCTAATCTGTGAAATAGATTAAAACTGTAAACTAATTATGGTAAGGTTTTTGATGTCATATTCAGGGTTGGTCTCCAATGAAGCTCTATTTGGTACTTGTAAAGGTTTTGTGGTGGGGGCTAAATTCTATGTTGTTGGGAGCATTAAGATTATTTGTAGTAAGTATTTTAAATGTTTAAAGTGACACCATCATTAAAGGAGGTGCCAACGTTCAAAAGACCCAATAAAAGTGCCACGAAGCCACGACCATGTTTTTCCCTCAAATTCGCTTTGTTTCCTCTTTGTCAAGGAATCAGAGCCTGCAAAGGCTGCTGAATCCCTGAAGATCACAACCGCCGCCGCTTCAAATCGGCCACACCAACCAAACTGCACACAGATGCAGAGCTTGTTGCCTGCAAGCGGCCAAGCAGTCGAGGATACACATGAAGCGACAGCTGGCGGCTAGTCAATCTCACGGCAGGCCTAACCCAATCCCAAGTAGCACACGCAAGTGAGCGCGAAACTGGAATAAATGCTCCGCGGTCTCCGCGATGAAGGCCACAACAAAGGCGAGAGAGGGCTCACACCGGCCTAAAGCCCGGGCTGCAGGGCATTCGCGCGATCTGGCTGATTGCACACGCCCGCAGGCTTGCCTAAACTTAACCCGGTGGGGAAGTGAGCTCCATGTCCACGTCCAAGCCGAGTGCCATCGAGAGCGGAGGCTGGGGCCGCTTGCACGAGAGGCGTTATTATTATGAATATGACACCAGTAAAGGCCGCTAAAGCAAGAAGACACAACATCAGGATGAACCTTCAAAGGCACGCACCACCACATCATCACGAGGGACTATAGGTATGACCATTTGCAACTTTTATGCGAGGTTATCGGTGGAATGTGCGATGATACTTATGTGGGGATACGTTGAGTGGCATAATTTATGCTCTTGCTAATTTGATGACTATACATGATCTATAGGCAAAAGGATACTTAAAAAGAAGGATCAATATTGCTTTTATGGGTAATTACCTTGGCCCCTCTCTCGAGGCTGCCATGGATAAGGTGAGACTTAGAATTCTTTAATCTTATTGTTACCTATTGTGATAAAGAAGGACACAAAAATTTGGAAAGTTTACGCGGGCATGTAATCCCTAGATATTTGTGCGGCTTGTCTTCATTAAGCAAAGATGATGATGTATAAGAGCATATAATCCTAGAAATTTGTTCAACTTGTCTTCATTTAAGCAAAAGAAGATGATGTATAAGAATGCTTGCTACTTTATTTTGAAAAAATCATTTTTGGTTAGTGTAGTACAATGTGCTAGGTAACCAGTTGCTAAATTAATCTTGTCCACTTACTAATATTTTTTTAAGTGGTTTGACTTTTAGGCAGCCTATTAGGAGATACTAGTAGAATATGGTAAAACTTGTTTTGTGGATGAATCTTTTCACGGTAAGATTTCTTAGATCAGAATCTTTAGAAATTTCAAAGATGTTATCACGGATGAATCAAATAAAATACCGGGGTTTATTCCGACCTCTTGGGATATTATGCTACTGTGTTTGTATTCAAATTCATATACGGTTTGTTAGGAGACGCAGTAAAGCTCAATCATAGTTAATTTATGGCCATATATATGTTTGTAAAAACTTGATATTTTGATATGTGATTTGCGTTAGTGATAAATGGTTTTATATAAATTATCCATACTTTTATTCTCAAACAATAAATAGAATGTTCAAGAAATCTTTCTTCATTTGTTATACAAAGCAATATCAATTATATAACAAAATATCAAAGAATATGATGAAAACATGTACCAATTTGATGGAAAAAACTTATAAGCACGTTGTTGGCCACTTATGCCTTCTAAATGGCAATAATGGTTTTCAAGTTGTGCATGTATTATTATGTTCATGAAACCAATACCAGTTCCATCGTCTAAGCGTGTTGATTTGTCCTTATCACTAAATAAGTTAAAAAGTGCAAGTCTTTGCTATCTTAATGAAGGAACCATTACTGGGTCAACCTTCTATATATTTTTTGGAAGAAAATTGAAACATTTTCTTGTATAGAACAACATTAGTTTATACAAAAGATGAAGACAACTTCATTAAATAACCACACTAAAGTTGCACAAACAATTATTGTACAAATCATCACTATTTAGGTAGTTTGATCACATGTTTTAAAACATAACAGCAAGCTATTCAAAGACATGGTTTAAATGAGAGAATAGCTACCATTAAAACCATGATGGTGTTGTGATAATAAACTAGGACAATAAATCACATAAGTATGAACCACCCTAAATTAATCAACATATTAACCCACAAACTAATATTAGTTTAATATAAGGGTTTCATGCAAAAATCATTGTGAAAAATGTCATGATTAATTTTTGGGCCTTGTGGATCTTGTATGTGAGGAGATACAATGGTTGGTATCATGGAAGTCTTGTATGGTGGAGATCTGATCAAGAGTAATTACCCAGCAGAGGTATAAAAATAATAATGTATGCCCAGCGGAGGTGCAGGATATCGTCTTGTGGAAGTCTGGCGGATATCCATCATTACTTCTAGAGTTTTCGCGGGGATCTAAATAATGGAAACATGGAGGTTCAATGGATCCTAAAACAATGGAAACATAGAGATTCCAATGGGTATAGGTGCTTGTGGAAGTCGAGGATAGGTTCAATACGGTAATGCGTTTTATCTGAGGATCATTATGAATTGTATGTCCTGACACATATTCGCGGGTATAAAGCGTCATCTGTGAAAAAATTCCGGCGTCGGAAGATTTTACGGCGTACGAAACAACCCTGACCAGCGTCTGTGAAAGTTTTTCAGCTCGTGAAAGCAGTGGCTCAGCGTGCGAAAATATATATATATTTTTTGAAATTCAATTTGTCACATAAAACCATACATTTGGCGTCTGTGAAAGTTTTTCAGCGTCACATAAAGCGAAGGTTTTGGCGTCTGTAAACCCTTGTAAAAAAATATATATATATATATATAATATATAATATATATATATATATACCTATCACTAGGATCTAATCCTAACAGTCCACAATTTACTCCAAAACCGCTAACAACTTACTAACAGCTATTGAAAGGGTCTATCACAAGGTATTTCTGCAGGGCCCATACGGACCTAAACACAGCATAGTATGTGTAGCTATCACCACATAAGAAGGATATTATGTTATTAGCATATTCTAGCTTAGATCTTATTGCAATCATCTCTCATGGAAGAAGACCATATTATTTAAGCCGGGGTTAAATAGAAACGGACATAGACTAGAACCAGTAATATTCGTTTCTTGATCTTGTCATGACATAGAAGACCATGGTCTTACATGAAGAGGATCATAGTTAGAACTTGAGACATAAAATACTTAGAGACCCAATGACTATGTAGAACTTCATAGAGTAATAGAAAGAGGAACAAGTCACGTTGGCAAGAATGACATATTGAACCATATTGAGGGGAAGATATTATTCCCTATCCACAAAAAGAATCGAGACCTATTAATACAAGCTATAAATTTTGTGAACTTGTCTACATGACACTTATATTCTAAGGCTTAATATGTTTAAGCCTTGCCAAAAGGAAACCACCGGATCGGATATTTTGAGACCATGTAATGACCTGTGTGCTTTCCATAATAAAGCAAATATGTGTTCAAGGTTGTATTTGTTCCCATGGACTAACATCAAATATAGGGGCATCCCTCTCGATGAAACATCATGTATGTATCAAAAGCTGGTGGCCATATATCCGGATTCAAACATGCCTTGATATATTAAGTGTCACAAAGTTCGGATCAAAATGGCATTAGCCTATTTTAAGTAGCAAAAACTAAACCGGTCAAAGCATACAATATTTTAAACAAAATGGTAGCCACTTGTTATGCTGACGAGAAATATCGTTCCATCAAAAGTGATTTTTGAGGGTGGCTGATCAAAGTACTTCAGCATTTATAAGCTTCAAGCAAGCATAGGTGAGTTCACCGCGTTACATGACCAAACCAAGCATGGATTCTTTGATAAAAATTAAAGCCGCGAAGCGACTAGCGAGGTAAACAAAAAGTAAAACTGTTTTTATCCGTTCCTAAGCCAAGCTTCTAAATAAAGCTGACATAATCTTGTAAATAAGTTAAATCATCATAATGGAGCTGAAATATGTGTTCAATCCCGGTAAGCTTCGTGTCACATGAAGCTTCGTCCATTCCCTAGTAATAGGATCGTAACAAATTGAAAACAAAGAAATCACAAAATGAAGAACACGGCGATTGTATTTTCAAGCGCCTGGTTATAAATCGTCGAGTTTTCAGCCGGTTGTCATAGACCGGTTCCTCATTAACCCGCAGTTTTTCTTCATGGTAGCATTACGAATCATGCATCTTCTTATTATGTTGGCAGCTGAGCATTTTACGCTGCCATTATCGATGAAAGATTTCACGATAGCGACTAAGGGCCTTTCCCCTTGGCGTTTTTTAGAGCGGGGAGGGCGGTACGACCCGGCAAGCGCCATGTCGGCAAAGATAATGATCAAAGGTATATGCACAAAAGAAGCTGAGGCCGCCAATCGTCCAAAGAAGTTCAAATGGTTCCTACCAAATCTATTACTCCAAAATTGGGGGTAGAGGTGTTATGAAAGCAACACATGTATGGCAGAATTAGTCTTATTTAATAATGGTACACTAGATGTCGACATTAATTTTAAGCTGCACTTTGAGAGAATGTTGCAGGTGGCATAAGGTTCAACAGCCGAAGATAAAGACTCATTTAATGGTAGTCAATCTCACCATGTACTCAAGTATTAAAAGCGTGTTAAGCAAGAGAAATATCATTATTTTTCTTAAAATAGATATAAGTGACTTATTATCAATAAGAATTTTCATAGGACAATAGAACATTCGAGATCTTGTCCTTATGAAATTATATCAAAAAAATCTATAAGGACCATGCATACTTTAGACCATGGGATGGATGCCAAATGTAAAACCTATAGAGGTAGGCAGAGAAGGCCCGATATAGGACATCAGCATGTAATTCTACACCCAATAAATATTAATAGAGCCCAACCTATGTTATAGCAATAAACATTACGTCGCAGCCATTAGTGTGTACACCTAGGCTTTAAATACTAAAAGAAATATCTTTACCCGATTTAAGGGTTCAAGCGCCAGCATGCGACTATTGTAATGGTTGTACATGTGTAGAATACGGAAGCCAAAGACCCAGCATCATGTCATTTAAAAATTTGGATGAACAAATGTAGAGGAACGAGTTATCCTTGGTGGCTTTTTAGAAAAGCTGCCCATTGGCTACTTAGAATATTTATATGTATGTATATATATATAAGAACCACCACCTCAGAGCCATGAACTTAAGAAGGTCTTAGGATTAATGTGCAAATGCTGGTAATAGGGTGCTGGCATTTGCTGCTAGAACCCTATGTAGCTGTAATTTGATTAAATAGAACTAAAATAAGTGACAAAATCGAGAATACTGTTAAGAACATGCTTGAGCAGGTCCACAGAGCTTTGTAAGTTAACCACGGAAACTCTTGTTTGAGAATAGTAACCACATTTCTGGCATTGATCCATTTGTCGAATCCATTATCTTAAAGCGTTTTATAGTCTTAAGAAGATCGAGGCGTAGTGACATTCGTTAACATATAAACCGCGGCATAATTTGTGAAGCCGGATCACTTTACTAGCTTGATATCTGGGTCTCGGTATGCATTTAGGATAAATTTTTTGCTATAAAAGGAGAGCATCTCTTTATCATGTTGGTAGTCATATGTTCGAAGCCACATCAAAATTACGATTTTCATGCTAAGGAAACGCACTTGTCCCAATTTTTCATGAATACGTATATCCAATAAAATCTTTTGTTTCATTCTTGATTCAACAAAGTTGATTATATACCCAAATACTCGAGATTCAATATTGAAGAATTCCATGGGATTACCTGAGTTAATAAGTAAGAATCGTAATATAATAAGTAGGAGTCTTTTGAATCTTTCAATGTCCACATGTCACGCCAAGATAAACAAGCCCTAAGGATAAAAATTGACCGTGCCAAGCTAGATAGAAGTTTACCAATTAGGAGGAGCATGAAAAACCCATTGGTATCCCATTTTGTCTCCATGTCTTACCACCGTATTATGAGCCAATTTCAGCGACCATACATTGATCTTAATGAAGTTCTAGAGTCCAATAAATTGTGATTTGATTATCCTTATAATCCCATTTTGGCATGTATTGTTGCGCCACACTTTTTGATCCATAATTTGTGCCGATGTACCCAGTTCACGGACCTTAAAGGCTAAAGTAATAATCGCTCAATTGGCCAACATAGACCACTTTTCGCCTTCAGAGTGGGTATAGACTCATAACATTTGCTCACATCGCCTGAATCGTGGATGTGGTCGGTAAAATTGAGAACAACCATTATGCAGGGCGGACCATCCGGTTGGGGCTATAGCCCTTATATGAAGAAGGTTTAAACCGGCACATAGCTCTTTAGAAATCCGGGAATATAAATCTAAAATGCTGCGGACCTTGTGCCACTATTTTAGATATATCGGAAAAACCGAGAGTTATGGGCATTAAGTTATCCATGAAGTTGTTTTATTACTTTATAAATGCTGCTTGAGGATAAGGTAAAGGGAAATCTATCAATATATTTTCCTCCATATTCCACAAATGGCTTATGTCATGCATCATCTTAGTTCTAATTTCTTCCAAGCGATTCTTAGAGGCTTCAAAATAGAAGCATCAGAATCTTTCTAAAAAGCTAATTGCTTAGCTAAAAAGGGACAAGGCAGGTTTATTAAGTGGCCTTGTCGACCGGCGATATACAAGTACTGCTGACCCATTCAAAGGTCTTTTTAGAGACACGAGCATCATCTTCCGAGCGTAGTGCCTACACCATTCTCAGTTTAAGATAATCCTTCATCATACCATACGCCATCTCTCTAGGCATTGCAGTCTCAATGAATTGGCAAGGTATCTATGGCGTCAATGGGCTTAATAATTGAATGCAGTATTACCTTTGCAAAAAAGTCGCGTAATCCCTACATACTTGTTAACCATGCACTCATTCATATTAAGTCTTCTATGTGGGATGTGGTTAAGTCCCTTCTTGAAAAGATTTAAGGATTTCTATTTTTGAATAATATTGACATCCCGTCGTTAAGAACATGGTTGTATTTTGGGTCAATATATCTCCTTAGTGCTTGGGCTGGAGCATGGGCATCAGGTGTATTCTCATCCACAAAAATCTTTGAGATGGTTTGTATACCAAATCCACCAACCCAGGCAAGTATCTCCATCCCAAAGCAGAGTTTTGCTAAGGGCTTTAGTCCCATCTTCTCCACAAAAGGAGGATAAATTATGCTAGAATTTCTCTAAATCTAATAGCATCCATCGGGCGTGAGCACATATGTCAAGTGAATGGATTATTTTTTCTCACTTCTATTGCAGTAGAGATGGATATTCTATTATTAACATCATGTATTCAACCATCTATGGGAATCTCCTCCGGAGACTGTTTTGTGATGTTCCTTAATTAGTGGAAGTATATAAAGTCTGGCGTTGGATTAACAATACCTCTTTTGTACATGCATATCAAGCTAAGAAGTACCATATTAAATGGCTGGGGTGGTTAGCCTCGGCTTTCGCGGTTGAAAACTATGATAAGCGGATAAAACACTAGTAAAGGAAATCATGACCTTTTAGTTTCGGTTAAATCGAGGTGACTAATCACCGGGTGTAAATTTATCTCCAAGTCTCCGGTCTTAGCGATGGGCAAATCCCCTCGGCGGCACTATTGTATGCGATGCTGCATTACGATGGACGAAATTGTTGCTTGGGCAGCCCTCAGTTTGTTTATCCGTATTCATGCTCTCCTCCAAATGCATAGCGGAGGATAATAGGTGATGTTGACACTATTTGCGAAAGGCGTTTGAGTTCCTCTTCACCGCGCTATGTTTGGCTGCTTTCTGCGCTGTTTGGTTGTCGGCCTAAACCCATCGAAGGGTTCATCATCATTTCGGTAACCATGACCGAGGTTAGAATACCGTACTTTTTGAATAATGCAATCTGAGAGCAATACGTAACCCGCA